>APFE030015610.1:6054-33640 GCA_000404065.3 Pinus taeda | reverse complement strand
AGCCTTCTTTACTTTGGGCTGAACCTTACAATGTTTCAATCTAAAACTTATTCATTTCATGCTACAATTCGTTGGTTGATTCTTAAAGTATCTCAAAACTATTTTGAACTTCTTCATCGCATTTTAGGTCAACAACATTAAAACCATTTTAAGTTTTAGGGTTTTGTCTTGATTCTCCATTTTTATGTGCAGTGTTTGGTATGAATGTAGTTATTAAATGGTTGAATTAATTGATGTTGTAGATGCCCCATTTTTCTTTTGCATATTTTGCAGAAGCCTTAAATTTTTTTTTATTATTTTTTAGTTTTTTTTTGGATTGCTTCACATATCTCTTATTATTTTAGGTTCTCAAAGAGGTGACATATTCCCTTTTGTAACTTTCTTCTTTCCAATATATTTTCCTTAGTGTAGATGCATTTCACACCTACATATTCAAGGCTTCATTGTCAAAAACGGAGTTTCTTTTTTGAGTAACTCCCCTTGAGACCAAGCTAGGTCATTGGTTGTTCTTTATTTCTCTTACACACTTTAGTAGATTGTATTATCATATTTGTGTTTCTTTCATTGTTGGATTTGCTTGTAGTGCTGGTTAGAATATATGGCAGCTTACAATCATTTGATTTGTGGCCAAGATTATCACACACAAAACATTTTGTGTGGCCAAGAAATAGAGAAAATGATGTGTTTCTTTTTTCATTCATGTTTTTTCTTCATATACACTTTGCATACAAACGCCTTATGTACAAATTCATGACACATAAAAATAACTGTGTAAATGATTTGTGTACCTGGTGAGTGACTTACCTTTTTGTTTGCTTGATTGAGAGAGTCTTCTCATTTGTTACATCTTTTCCTGATTAGTCTTGATCTTTTTGTTCTTACAATCTTCTGCCACATGTCCAAGTTTATGGCAAGAAAAACATGTGATGTTTTCCCACGGGAAAATAATTTCCTCTGATATCTTCTGAACATGTTCAACACATTCTCAAGAGACTGATCTTCTTGTAGAGTACCCTTTCTTTATCTCATTCATTGGCTTTTGATATTCTTGTTTTTGCTTTCTTTACAAAGCATGCAGCTGTTAGACTCTTTTCATATACGTTCTTTTAGAGTTGCTTCATTATCATCTTTAAGGGTTGCCTTTACTGAGTTCTTCATGGAGGCAAGGTCCTCTTCTAGCTGCTTACACAACTTATTCTTTTCTTCTAACATACTTCTAGTTGAATTAACCTCGGATTCTAATATTTTACAATGTAGGTCTCTCTCCTTGAATTTACTGCTCATTACGTCTTCTAGTCTCCTTTCTTCTTCAAGTTGTGTCTTTAGGATGATAGATTCCTCCTTATACTCATTCTCTTTCTCATCACATATTAGCACCAGTTTCTTCAAATATTTGTTTTCATTCTCGAATCTTTCTATATTGGCCAATGATAAGTCAAGCCTAACTTGATTTTCATCTATTTTTTCTTCATGAGAGTTGGGCATATTCACATAGGTAGAGGTTTCATTTATCTTAACACTTTCCTTTTGATAGGGACTTTTCTTCCTCCTCTTTCTCTTTTCATTTCTTACATCGTTGTTGCTAATCTCTCCTTCATGCACGAGCTCTAATCTTTCCCAAATTTCTTTTTCGGAATTTAGGTCCATTATTGTATCAAGATCCTTATTATGAAGATTGTTATATATAACACATTTTGCCTTAGAATTCCATTGTTTTTCTCGCACAGAGGGAGATTTTTTACAGTAACCATCGCATACAAGCTTCCATACACTAGGTCCATAGGCTATAAATTTGGTTTTAACCTTATCTTTGCACTCATGATTGTTTGTTGCACTCAACACAGGTACACTTTGATAGTCCATGACTCAACCAGATCTACCTTTAAGTTGTTAGACTTATACATAAGGAACCTACTCTGATAGCAATTGATGAACACTTGAGTAAACTGAGAGGGGGGGTGAATCAATTTAGTATGCTCATGGACAATAATATTATTTTTTTTAAACTCATTAATTGTAACATTACATGAGCAACTTAACAAATAATGACCAACATACTGAATATGTGAACAACAAGTAATAAGTAAACCAAAATATTCACATAAGCACATAATAAAAACACATATTGACACCAGATATATGTGAAAACCCATAAAGGGAGAAAACCATGGTTTTATTATTGTTGTGAAGCAAAGGCAAGCTCCTAATCCTTATTAAATTTGATTTTCTAGAGGCCCCAACCTATAGGAGGTTGCTACCTCAATTTTCTGCAAGCTGCGACATGCAAGGAAGCTCCAACTCCCATATGATTTCAGCTAAGAGGAGGCTCCTACCTCAACCAAATCCAAATGGATATTTATCAAGCCACAACTTGAAAGAAAACTACTATCCCCTTATGCAAACATGAAATAATAATGTATTGATTTACCTAGTCATAAACTTTGAATATATACATCTTCTTCCCTTCAAATCTGCTTCATAGTAGCTTCATAAGTGGCACGTAACTAATCGTAATCATTCAATCAACTTCCACAAATTCATCCATTCTCTAACATTTATTTGCCTTCCAAATTCACATCTTTTATAAAGATAATTTTTTTTTTTATTTTTTTTTTTGTATCCCACATAGAAATATGAAGTGAATAGGATTGAATCTTTTTCTTCCACTTCATTCGTTTCCAAACTCTTCATATCTTGAATATTTGGACAAAAAATGAATAATGAATCCCATATTAATTTCAGCTGCATGTAATGATTAAATGCATTAAACCAATGTCAACATCAAATAACAATATTTGGCCTTAATGCATCATAACAATATTTGCAACATTTTTTCCTCTTAGAGTCTTGCCTTTGCATCACAATAATTAAGCTTAATCAACATTTTCACATCATACATTCTTCAATATAGAGATATCTGCAACATTATCACAACATTTTAATGTATCACAACTCCTCCTCCTCCTTCTACTCCTTTGCCTTCTTTTGTTGCTTGTTGCTCCTTGTATTAATATTGCTCCTTGCCTTGCTGCTACTCCTTGCATTACTACTACTTTTTTGCTTGTTGCTCCTTGTATTGTTGTTTCTTCTTTTCTTCATTTTCTTTATGCTTCTCCTTTTCTTGTTGTTCTTGTGCTATTCCTTTGCTTGCTGCTCCTTGTGCTTGTTGGTCTTTTGTTTGTTGATTTGAAGCTATAACAACATATGTATTCCTTTGCTTCTTTACCATTGATCACAACCATGCATACCTGTTGTTACTCCTTGCATGTTGATGCTTCTATATCCTTGTTTCTCCTTTGATTGCTTCTCATTTTCCATCAATGGCAATATTGCCAACAATACTAGCCAATTTGGGTAGATCTGGAGCAAGAAACCGCAAGTCTGCTCCATGTGAGTCATTGCTTCATTAAGAAGCACTAAATCTGGTTTATATGTTTCAATAATACTTTTTAGAGATCATCTTTCTAGGGTCGATCCCAAACCCCAGAGATTTAAAGAAATATTGGTCATATTGAGGGAGAAAATTTTGGGGGCTTTTCTCTAGTGACCCGAGGCTCATGGAAGGCCACAACATGGTGTCCCACTTGGAAGGAGATGGGATCAAGACAGGGAAGAACTGAATTCAAAGACTCTTGAAATTTAGCTAAAAGGTTAGCTGGAGAAATAGTGCAGCTTGATATTTTTTTGAATTTTTTTGTGCCTTTTTTTGTTTGAGTTGTGACATTTTACCCAGGACCAAAATGAATGTTTTTAGCATCGTAAATAGAACTATTCATTGAGAGGGGCTCCAAGGTAATCTATGAATCACGATTGAGGTCCACCAATTCAAAGTCTTTTGAAAAGGGAGAGAAAGTTTGGCCATCAGGGGCTCCAAATTTGGTTTGTGAGAGGAAGTATGGATCCCTTGGAGGGGAGGAGGTGGATGATGGAGTCGATGGAGCTATGAATGGAGTAGGAAAAGAAGGGGAAAATGGCAGGATGGGGATCTTCGGATGCACGGGGGCTGATAACGTTTTTGAGAAGGCCAGTGAGGAAGACTTAATTATTGGTTTCAGGCAAGAATTGGAAGGAGATAATCGGGGGGGGGGGGGGGTATTGACAGGAGGGCTGTCAACATGGTCAGAATTTTTTGGGGGAGAAGATTTAGTATTATCATCCTCCTTATGTAAGATTATAGATAATATCTGGGAAGAAGTATTTCTTCCTTCCATTTTAGATTAGTCAACATGAAAATGAGAGGCGTGATGTGGAGGAGGAACATGGTTGAAATGATCTAGACATATAGTAAGGAGATGTCTCGTGTCATGAAAACACAGGCAACAAAAAGGGACAACCCAATAGTCTAAAATTTGTTTCCTAGAACATGGACCCCAATATATGTCTATTTTTGCATGAAGACCATTAGATAAGGACCGTTCCACAAAAGACCATGTCGTTTGTTTGTCCATACCCCCTAGGAAACCATCATCAACGTAAGATAGTTTTCTGATAGCATTGACAATATCTGTAATTTCCTTCTGGGTACATAGCTCCAGTGGAAGACAATGGATCTTGAACCAAATGATATTTCTTCAAGGTGAGTCAATGATCAGGTCAAATTTGAATGACCATATCTGAAGGGATAAGAATCCAGGCCCTTTGACCTAAAGAGAGGCCATGATACGCTTTGCATCCTTTGGTGAGAGGAAATGAAAGGCAAACTAGGCTTTTTGTAATGCACTGATTTGAGGGTGGTACTTTAGGAGGGGGACCACCAACTCTTGACCTAGGCTTTCATCTGAGCCCCAGTCAATTGGAATTATACCCAACAACACACAAGAGCATGTTGTTTGAGTTTAATAGCCTTGTCCTAATATCTCTCCACATCGAGGACCAAAACTTTAGGAAGCCCAATAATTTTTATGGGTTTTCTTTTTCTAAGATTCTGATATGTTGGCGCTGAGATGGGAAGATCAAACGAGGGGAAGGAATGACATGGTACGACAACCAGTGATTTATGTCATCTGTAGTGTTCTTTAGCTAGAACTATTTCCTCTATGAATCGTGTAGATTCAAGTGAAGATGCCAGAGATTGGTGTTCCAACGACATTCTTAGCCAAGCTTAGGAGAACAAGATGTAGAGACTCAACAAAATGGTAAGAGTTTTTATTTCAACCAATCAGAGAATGAGAAGGTACATGTGCTAACCAATCAAATACGACGAAGTCTTCCCTGCAGCGAAGTTATTGCGAAGCCAGGCCTAAGCACTTTGGTATGAAATTATATGTCAATCAACTATATGGTCACGACAAGTGACTATTTAGCACCAAGTGGAATGCTATTGGGTCCACCGTCGCATAGCCAAGTGTATTCTAGATGATATGCAATGAAAAATGGACTGGATCGTCCTATGTCGAAATCTCCTGATGGAAAAACTGACAAATCGCCTAGCCAAATCACTGAAAAAATATGAAAGAATTAGGAGGAAGATCCAATGGGGAAGAGAATGTTGACATAATGTTGGTTGGGTGTTTTTACTAATTGTCAGGCCTTATAAAGACCCCATGTTTTTCGATACCAGAAATCCAACTTTTTTGAATCTGTCACAACACATCCAAGGGGAATTTGTCACCTATGACAATTCACTTTTGAACTAAGACCAGGTTGATGGTTGATATTTCATAAATATTGAGGCACCAATATGGATGAAGGGATGTACTATTTTTATTAGCAGATGTGGTTATTGAAAATTCCTTGAAATTCCAGGTGTTGGTAGATTGGATTTTGACTCATCTTACTAACTCCTAACTGGCCATTAATTGCAAGGATTTTGAATTTGCACCAAGACCGTAACGAAGCACCAGAGCAAGGGTTGAAACTCTTACGGTGGAATCTCATGGAAGATAGTTATGCAGGCAATAGGCTCTATAACTCCTTCTTAATATCCTTCAGATAGGTTTTCCACATAGTAAGTGCAAAAGTGACACAAATGAAGGCTGATCCCTATCCATCAAAATCGATAGTTCCAACCCATGCACTCTTTAGTGATTTATTCATGGTTGTTGGGAAAATCCTCCCCGGGAGTGCAAAACATTTTGACAATGTATTCACTGTGATATGTTTATCTTATGGAATTATGGTCAAGCATCTTGTGAGATTTGACAATTTCCAAAATAAGGTTTGGAAGTAATAAAAAGGTGACAATAATAATTCCCACAGTAAACAAACAATCATTAATAAGGAGGAAATCCATAATTTCCAAAGATACTAATCTACTAGAGAGGAATTATGTTAGCCAAAAACAATCCTTTATCTGGAAGGCTGGAGTGAGTCAAATTTATCCACCATGCAAAGTCCAAATTTTGAACCCCCGTTGGGTTTTCTGCTGGCTAGAGATGAATGAGAGCAAAAACCTACCATTCAAAGCCTTGTTTGATCATGGATAGGCTCTCTAAATTATCTACATATGGTAAATCATTTTGTAGGTTATCTTGAGCTTCCCTAGTGCACATTCTAGCTTCTTTTTCGACAAGATGCTTATTCTTTCCAACATTTACCATAGTTACTCTCCCAAGTTCATCCTAAGTTCTCATCCTGTCTAATTTCACAATGTAGCCTGGCGAAATCATCAGTGAACCAAAATCACTCACTAGTCTTGTTCGTCAAAGATTGACCGAATTTGGGACAAGTCCTTGGAGCGATTTTTCTTTCCCTCTTTGTTATAGGAACTTTGACTCAACTTTCTGAAGGTTAGTTTATCAAAGAATTATAAAGATTATCATTGCATGTTGAGGGAGAATCCTTGTCAAAGTCCAAATAAGCCAACTCATTAGATCCCTTCAATGCACTTAAAGTAACATTCTAATTCAATATCTCTATGGTTGATGAAGGAGCATGGTTCACAACAAGATCGGAAGGAGAGATTGAGGAGCTAAAGTCTGAACCTTGTCCCTTGAATGCATTTTAGTGTCTGATCCTTCACTAATCTTATTTGAATCAGAGGAAGTATCCCTCTCCATAGGAAGAAAGTCACATGGCTTCCATATTTTAGTTCTCGAATTACGAATGTTCCACTTATGGTGAGATTTGAGCAGAGAACAAGAATTTTGTAAATGCCTTGTTTGATGTTAGAAGCAATAACAAAAAGAAGTATTCTCATAGTCCAAAGTCTATGTCCAATAGAAATCCCATATTTTTAAATTGATATGGTTTGGAAACACTTTACTGGTATCAATTTCAACACAGATTGTGCCATAGGTGCAAATGCCAAGTTACCTATGAGAAGCATCAATTGTAAGGAAAGAACCCAGGGAGTTTCCAATGCTTTGAAAGACTAAGTAGTGCCACAAGTGAGTAGAAAATTTAGGAAGTTAGACCCATATTGGCAGATGGGTATTGGCTACTGAAGAAGGGTCAAAATATGGAATCTAAGGAGCTAGGAACAATACAGTATTTCCCTGGAACCAGGGCCCTTTAGATAAAATTCTCTAGTAAGTGCATAAATAGGTGTGGCACAACCGATTAAGATAAGCGTATCTTGTACTCTGAAGAGGATAATACAAATACAAAATCCCATATAATTACAAAATAAGTAAAGAGGGGATCATGTATGGAATTGTGTATTACGCGTTTTGGGAGTTTTTAGCTTGACTTTCACGAAACAATTTTTAGTTAAATTTTGTTTGTTTTGTTATTTAAAATGAGTTTTTGATTGCATATATGAATTTAGATTCATGAAATTATTATAAGGCACTTGGATTGTGGAGAGTTCATAATTTGAACTTGTGATTTCAACACATTGTTTACTCATTCTGGACAAATTCAACCAAAAGGTATTCCCAGAAAGGTCCCAAAATATATAATAGATAACAAATTCAACCACAATGTATACCCAAAAAAGTTCCAAAACATATAATAGATAGACTATGACATGGTTGATGGCAATATACACTCTTCTTTGGACTCTAAGGTAGTGTGAACATTCGAAAAAGATAAAGAAAATAGTTTTGAGTTAATAGTTTCAATAGTTTTAGTGGTTGGAAGTGGAATTTATTTTCTATTTATTGAAATTTAATTTCAAGGGATATGTTAGATTTCATGTGATAAGCTTCAATGAATATTCACCATAATATTTAAAGAATAGTCACCCTCACTCAGTAATGTAGCCGAATAAATTGGACTGCAATTTCTACTTGATTAAATGTAGTGCAACCAACAACAATTGGAACTAAAACCCATTGACCATCCTCTAGCCTCTCCTTTCTCCATTTTTTTTAAACAATTAAAAATAAACAATTTTTATTTATAATAAAAAAATCACTCAAAAAATTGGAATCCAATTAATATTTTGGAAAACTCTAAAAACAAAAAACTAGAAAAAAACACTAAAAGGCTCTCTAAAAAGAAAAAATCTAGAAAAAACATTAAAAGCCCAATTTAAGTCCTCATATGAAGGAACCTTGACCCCATAAATGTGCCAATATGCTAACTACATGCATCATTTTCCTTTGTCTGAAAAGAATGTAGCTCATGCAAGTTGTTATACTTAAATTGTTCCCACTTATATGTATCCATGTTTATCAAATCTGATTATGTAATCCATGTATTTTGTATTGGTGTCAATCCTTACTATATTGTATTTTCCTTTTCAAGGATGAATGCTCCTCTTATCTATAATTTGTGAAATATTCTCCCTTTTTCTAATAAGAATTGTTAGTTGTTAGTCCACCTCCTCCTCATTATCATCACCTAGATCTTCACCTTGGAAAGTATATAAATGAAAAACATTAAACACATGATTATTATCTAAATCAACTAGTAAATATATATCATAAGCATTGTCATTGATTTTCTTGAGAACCTTGCAAGCACCAATTTTCTTATACTTGAACTTCTGGTATGTTCCTTTAGGAAACATCTCTTCTCAAAAATAAACCATCATTAAATCACCTTCGTTGAATAATTGATGCCTTCGACCAACATTTGTTATAGTTTTGCATTTCTCATTATTTTCTTGTAACTTTTGTCTCACTCCTCACTATAACTGTTGAATGTGTCCTGCAAATGCTTCCTCATCATCATTGATCTATCTCCAAGTTGTATTTATACTACAAATCTATAACACTCTTAGGATTCTTGCCACAAACAATTTGAAATGGTGATTTACGTATGGATCTATTTACCGAACTATTATAGGAAATTTCTTCCTAGGGTAATGCCAAATCCCACTATTTGGTTTTCTCTCCAATAATGTACCTCAACAAGTTTCTCAAAATCTGATTGACTGCCTTTGTTTTTCCATTTTTTGAGGGTGATAGGCATCATTGAACTATAACTTATTCCCCATCTTCCATAAAGTCCTCCAAAAATGACCCAAGAACCTGGTATCTCTATCAGAGGTAAAAAAAATTGGAACACCATGAAATCTAACATTTTTTTCTCAAAAACAACTCTTCCACCCTTGTTGCAATACTAATTTTCTTGCAAGCAATGAAATGAGCCATTTTAAAGTACCTATCTACAACCACAACATAGATTAATTACCTCATTGTGTTTTTGGAAGTCCCAATGCAACCTTCATGCTCAAATATGTCCATGGGTGTGTGGGTATTGGTAACGGCATATATAACCATGTATTCTATGAGTGACATTTATCAACTTGGAAAATCCTACACCTTTCCACATACTTGGTTATGTATCTTTCCATCTTTAGCGAGTACTATTTACCTTCTATTAAGACTATTAGCTTATCCTTTCCAAAACGTCCATCCAAGCCACTACTGTGAAACTCTTTCATAGTATTTTCTCTCACAGAACCATGTTTGATGCATAGTTTCTTTCCTCTGAAGAGGTAACTATCTTGCGTAAGATATTCACCTTGAATATGATCCATGTTTCCTGCTACCTGACTCTTTAATTGGTCCACAATTTTCCAAAAATCATTATTAGATTCATCAAAATCCTTAATTGCATCAAAACCAATTACCTTATTTTCCATTGTTGTCAAAATATAGTCCACCTACTCAAAGAATTTCAACCCGATTTTGTTTTCCTAACTTGTTCTTTAGAAAAAATGTGTAGAATTGTAAGAAAGAGACCCATTTTTCATGCTTATTGTGCAATTGTTTTTGTGTGTTCACATATTTTAATGCCATGTGATCTGTAAATAACATAAAATCCTCTGGTACTAAATAACACCTCTAATTTCATAATGTTTTCGCAATTGAATAAAACTCTACATAATATGTTGAATAGTTTTTCCTTTCCTCATTCAACATTTCAATAAAAAAGCTATTAATTAACCTGATTGACTAAGCACATCTCTAATGCCTACATGTGAGGCTTCACAATCTACCTGAGACGCTTTATCAAAATATGGTAATTCTATTATGGGAGCTTTAGTTACCTTCTTCTTTAGAAACCTAAAGCTTTCCTCATCTTAATTGGTCCACATGAATTCCTTTACTTTGGTACAATTTGCTATGGATGCTATAGTGCTTCTAAAATTTCAAATATTTTTTTTTGTAAAATGTATTCATCTCATGAAAACTTCTTACCTTTGTTATGCTTATAGGACTAGGCAACTCCAAAAGTTTTTCGACCTTCTCTGAATCTGTCTTTACACCTTCTAGTTAGAGGAAAAATCCCCAAAACACCAAACTTTCTTGCATAAACCTACACTTCTTCAAGTTTTCATAAATCTTCTCCATTCTCAACACCTTGAATACAATCTTCAAATGTTGTAAGTGATCCTCTTTTCTCTTATTGAAAACCAGGATGTCCTAAAAATAAACTACAAAAAGATTACCTTGATCTAAGGTTGAAGTGCAATATTCATCAACCTCATGAAAGTACTAGCTACATTAAATAGCCCAAATGGAATCACCATCCACTGATATAGTTCATCTCTAGTCTTCAAGGTAGTTTTCCATTCATCTCCTTCACGAATATGGATCTCATGGTATCTACTTCGCAAATAAATTTTATTAAATTATTTAGCTATTCCAAGCACATCCATTCGATCATCCAAGAAATGTATAGGAAAGCGATATTTGATGGTAATTTTATTGATTTCTCTGCCATTTTTGCACATCCTCCATGTATCATCCTTCTTTGGAGTCAACAACGTTAGTACAACAAAAGGGTGCATGCTTTCTCTCACAACACCTTTCTTTATAAGATTTGTCACTTGTTTGTTGAGCATTGCATGTTGTGTATGGATCATCCTATATACTTTCTAATTAGGTAGAGATGATCCTAGAATTAGATCAATGTGATGGTTAATATATTGCTTTCATGGAAGACCATTAGGTAACCTATTTGGTATAACATCAACATATTCTTCTAGTACCTTTCCTAATTTAATAGGTATTAGTATGTCTTCTCCTTCTCCTCTCCACACCACTAACACAGAAAAATATTTTTATCTTCATTTCCTTAACAAGTTTTATTTTAGACAACATACTCTTAGTTTTCCCTTCATCCTTCAGGGGCAGTAAGATGACTTTATATCCATCCTTCCAAAATTTATACGTATTTTTCTCGCCATCATGCATGATTTATTTTTCATATTTTCATGGCCTCCCCAACAACATATGGCATGCATCCATTGGGATGACATCACACCATATTTCATCCTTGTAAATTTTGATTTTATAAAAAATAACCAAACGCCTTTTGTCAATAGTGATTTCATTCCCCTTGTTAAACAATGCAATTCAATAAGGACGAGGATGTTTATCATAGTGTAAGTTCAATTTATCTACCATCTCTATGGAAATCATATTCTCACAACTACCACTATCAACAATAAGTTGACATACCTTTCCCCTTGAAGTGCACGTGGTCCAAAATATATTCATCCAAAGCCAAGAATCTTCATTGCTACTACAATGTCTTTGCTCCTTTTCTGAAATCACCATTGCTCTCCTTGTCATGATATTCTCCCCCACATCTGGTGGAACTTGAAATTCAGTTCCTTCTTCAATCTCATCTTGGGCCAAGTTAAATATAGGATTCTCTCCTTGTTTATGCTCTATCATGTTATAATTTGGGTATTCAAATGCTTTGTGACCCTCTTCACCACACATAAAACAAACAAAGGTTTTTCTCTTACTTCTCAATCCTCTACCACCATTGTAACCTCCAACCTTCTAAATCCTCTTCCTCTTTGTTGGTTTGGGTTATTTTGTTGAGTATATTTTGATTTATTTTCTCCATGGGATGATTCTCCTATAATATAATTTGAACCACCTCATAATTGAGATGATGCACCCATAATTTCTCCTCTATTCCTTTCAAAGTATTCTTAGTTTTATTTGCCTCGATCTTTAAGGCTAACAATTATGCATCTTCCATGTTGCTAACCCTATGCATTCTCAATTAATCTTGGATAGAAAATTTTAGATAGTTCGCACACCTTGTAGCTAATTTCTCATCAATTTCTTGGTGACCCACACAAATGGAAAATTCATAAGATCGTCCACAATAGACAGGTTTTTCTTCAAGTTCCTAAGTCTATGAAAGATGGTTTGTGAGTAGTCTATATGAAGAAATTTACTTTTCAAATTCTTCTTTGCCTTATTCTAAGTACTAATTCTTTCTTTTCCCTCTTTTTTTCTTTCTTTTTGCAAATGATCTCACTAGATCATTGCATGACCCTTCAACCTGGTGCATGCAAATTTTACCTTCCTTTCCTCTATCATAGGGTTCTATTAAAAAATGATTCCCATGTTGTTCAACCAATCTATTAACTCTAGTTAAGACTACCTTCATACTCAAAAACATCCATTTTTATTCCATCATTTCTTCCTTATAGACCATTGAGCATTTGCTATTCAAAATTTATGCGCTCTAATTGTTCTTCTTCAAGCTTTTCATATTGATCTACATCTTTGTGGGTTGTCTCTTCATCACACACATCTCCTCTTGGTATCATTCATTGATTTTCCAACATGTTTGTAATATCTACGACTTCCTATTGGATACTCTGCATATCTCTATGCATCTGAGTAAGACCTCCTCTTCCTCTTCCTCTCCTAGCCACCTTCCTTCTCAAATACCATATGATGTAGCAAAAAAAAAGGACTGAAATTTATATTCAATTAAATGTAATGCAACCAACATCAATTGGAACCAAAACGAGTTGACCATGCTCTAGCCTCTCCTTTCTCCTATTTTTTACAATGAAAAATAAGCACTTTTTATCTACAATAAAAAAATCACTCAAAAAATTTAAATCTAATTACAATTTTGGAAAAATATAGAAAAAAACACTTAAAATCTCTCTTAAACAAAAAAAATATAGAAAAAAACATTAAAAGCCTAATTCGAGGCTGCTGGAATAAGGAAATACAGAGAGGGGGGTTAATCACTAATTGTGAGGTTCTTTAAAATTTTAAATATAATTATTTGATTCTTTTCACTACAGTAAAGTATTTTTGAGATTTTACATGCATAATACAAATGAGCAACAAGATAAGGAATTCATATGTACATACAATCCATCACATGAGCAGCATACACATTTTTACATGGAAATACAAAGGCACCTACTTAATTGTATCAATTTTTTTGTGAGAACCGATTCACAAGAGGCAACAACCCCCTCAAGATATAAAGCCACTACTTTCCAAGAGGCACCTACCTCTTAATAATGTAATCCACCATCTACTCTAGCCACTATTCTACTTTTCATACAATTTTCAAAATGAAAACAGAGGTGAATGCATATACATAGAAAAAAGGTGATCTGCTCCAATATCAGTTCCCTTCCTTCATCTTCCCCTTTCTCCTTCAAATTGTGCTCTCCACTACTCACCCAAATTAGGTTTCAACCCTATGACATGCCTTTACTCAGTGACACTTAGCTCTGTCACACATCTACATCACTACACTCTTTCTCACCATCAACAATTCTGCATTCCCCCACTTTGCATAACTTCTCTTTCTTGTTTTATTCCTCTCTTGCACTTTGATCGATTTTGTCACTACAACAAAGTGCCTCAAAGTGTACTTTTGCATGGTTATCTATGTTGTTGTTCCATCATACTACAAGGTTTTTGCTATTGCATTAATCACTTTGAATGGGATATAATTGTAGCTACATTACAAATAATGCAATGAATGAACCCAAAACAACAAGGCTCTTTCATGTTGTTGTAGCTTGTGTTCTCAATCACATATATTATTTTACATACTTAATCCTGATGTGGTTGTATAGTTCCCTTTATTTTGAAAATAAGATATTAATAATTTTCTTCTTTATTTTATTATTAAAATGTTGAGGAGGCTTATTACTAGTATTATATTGATGTTCGTATAGCCATCTATGGACACAACAAACATTGGTAACTTGAAAAAACATTAAGAGGAAAATGATATGTATTTATATCTTTATAAGGACACAAACAAAAATAATCTTTATATGTATCCTCAAAATGGTATAAACAAAAAACATTAGACTTAGATAATATACTATGAAAATGTATATATCAATTTCAAGATTGGATTTCAATATAAAAAATATGCTTCCCAATATAAATTGGAATTCAAGCAGTGTTCTATCATTTCCTTCCATTTGGCGATACATGTTACTTGTGCCCCTTAAGATTAAATGTTTTTCACTTGCTTAAGAGAAGGAAGAAAACCCAAGGCTTTGTGGAAATAGGTATTCTCCTTGAAGTGAAACCTGTAATTGCAAGTAAAAAGTGATAGAGGAATCAAAAGCTTAATAAAAAAAGTCACCCTAGATACCATCGCTTTCATGGAATCATAAAAAATCATCCTTGATACTATTGTTTGATAAAATATGGAAAATATTATGTTAATTGATGCTATATTTTACACTGAAGATGATAATTACATAAATAAAAGAAAAATTGACCATTCCATAAAAGAACACTTAACAGGATAACCATTGCTATTCATATATCTCTATCAACTTGTAAAAGACATCCTTCCTAAAAAATTCAATGTAGGGTATTTGACTCAAGTTTTTAGGCAAGAATTAGTAGAGATGACAGTATGGTTTTCTTTACCAGATAATGTTATGCACAAACACTCTATGAAAGCTTCCTGCATAAATATTAGAAGAATCATCAGTTTTGAATTGACATGGTTACTAAAATGGAAGTCTAAGATGACCAAACAAGAACTCGAATGCACAAGCTGAATATTCACAGGGTGAAAAAAAGGTGTGTATCGCACACAACTGCTATTGTTTCTTTTCCCGTGCATGTAAACCACATAAAACCAGTGTGACATTTCCCATTTTCCTTTCAATAAGTTTTGTGATGATGGTATTTATTTGTTCTTTCTTTCCCACAATCAGTATAAACCATCATTCCTACGTCAAACAATAATCCCATATGCCTCAAACACCCTTCTTTAACAAGATCTTCTTGTTTGACAATTACATCCAAGCTTTATCACATTCCCGTTGTTTGAGGTAGCCTCATATCATTTCTTCAATATTTTTAGGAAATCCTCATCATTCCAATCATGCAAAACCCATTGTAATTTCATTCATAGCAATTAATTAAAATAAAATATCAATAAACAAATTTTAGCAACAACAGAATTTACTAAATCAGAGAAGTTTACATATACGTAATTTACTCATTACTCAATTGAAGTGAATGAATGGAGAGGGATTACCTTCATAAACTCAATATCAACCAAATCTATACGTCAAACATATTCCCACCCACGTTCTTTGTTCCTGCAATTCAAACGCCAAATACTAATAATTCCACTGATTTCAAGTGATCCTCTAAATAGTTACTATGCTTATAATAAAAGAATTGAACATGTGAGATATGTAGACATTGCCTGGTAAAGTAGGGGCACTAGAAATTATGTGTGGGAGATCAATATTGATGACATGAATGTGAGAGTGTTGATTGATAATCACCTGGTAAAGTAGGGGCATGTTGATGGTGCTTGACCCACCAACATTCAGGGGATCTTCGGGGTAGGAAGTCCAACTAGACCTCACACCATTTAGTGTAGGCATCCCATCCAATATGATGGCCTGGTTGCCATTCTCTTAGATATTTTCCTTAGCTCTTATTGTTTAGCACGTGAGAGTGTTATGCTTGTAACTTCAAGAAAGTGAGGTGAGTGTGCCAGGTGAGTGCATAATGTAACTCTGTGCCTGGTTTCTCTTACTGTCGAAAGGGGGGAGGTAAAGTGAGCCTCTTGATAAGAGCAAATAGTCCCAATCTAGGAAGAAACAAACGCGAACAACAAGAAGGATATATCTGGCTTCCAGTGGAATATTCCACAGTGGATGCGACAGTTGTGAAAGCAAAAGCTCAAGGGAAAACATGTACGTCATCCAACAGAATAGTCCACAAGGGGGTGATGGCCGTTAACACCAAGAAATACACAAATATGGCCTGTCTAATGCCTGTGAAGTAGTCCAAAAGGAGGAGACAATAGGGATAAACAATAAAACACATATTCAACAATATGAGTACTAATATAACTGATGTAGTTCAACTATGTTAGTACAGGTTCAACAAACATGCATTACAAACATTTAAAGAATAGTGTTACAAACGGATACAAAACATGCGTGAAAACGTGTTGGCCTGAGATAGACTTCTGAATTAAGAAAAAGATACAAGACACATTTGTACACCATACATCAACATTCCTAATAGTGGGACATTAGAGCCACTCCTCGCTCCTCAAAGAACAAATTATAGAATCTCAAGGTTATGTAGGAGGATCTAAGGTGAAAATTCCTTTGCTCATACAACGAGGGGGTATATATAACCAAGGGGGTATAACTAACCCTTGTGACTGTTCGACTTCCCTCATCACTGTTTGACTTCCTATGACTTTTTGAATTTACATGACTCTTCGATTTCATATGTGGGTCTCTTGGAATTCCACTTTACATTACATTGATTACAACAAGTATGGCCTATAGTAGTGATGTGGCTGAGACAACTCATGACACAACTTGACATGACATTGTTGGCATGTACTCATTGAATGTGGTGTTTGTCTCAAGTTGTTGTACTGCTGAGTGATGATAGGCTCTCGATGTAACATGAATTCACCTCCGCATGGCATAGTGTGTGGGGTCTTCGACAGTCTTTATCTTTGCTTGAGGGTGCATGTGAATGTGTCCCTTTCGCTTGCTTGCTCTATGTGCTTCATGCATTCGTTCGACCACGAGAAATTCTTCCAACGTGCACCTCTTTTCCATCATGTTCATTTTTTCGCCATGTTTCATCAATGTACCTTTTGTTGTAATCACTCATGACAATATGACACTAAATCCAAAAATCTCCTAGTCTACTATGATGCATTTTTTTCCATTTTGGGGCAGGTGACCGGGAGAGGGACAAGGTACTGAGACTATAGGAATTTAGAATAGGTTCATATGTGAGGCTCGAAGGCACTCTTAGGAAAAACTAGGTAGATGTCATTGGGAGACATATTTTTGCAATCAAAGACAATAGTGATAGTTGTGGGGCAAAACCCAACTAGGAAGCAGAACTGCGCAGTTTCTGGGAGGAAGGCAAACTGGGATGTCAGGGAGCTATTGGGCCAATCGATGCAATTTTTCAAGGGAACACTTGATAGGTCATCCATATTAGATCTGCACAATTTATCTAGGGAGGATTATGTGAGAAAATAGAGGCACTAGCAAAAAAAAGTTGCATAGTTTTCTAGAGGAGCACAAAGTCAGGTTGCGGGAGCTACTGGTCAAAACTACACAATCCTAAGAGATTCCTAGCACGAAATGTTTTGCGTAGTTTCTGAGCTGGTTATAGATTGGGGAAGAAGGCTTAGATAGGACAACTCTTAGCAATTCCTGAGATGTTTGTAGAGTGGGAAAGAAGGGCTCACAGGGTAGGACATCTCTATGCAATTCCTCAGCTGGTTACAGAGCGGGAAGGAGGGGCATGACATGACAACTTTGCACAATTATTGAGCTAGTTATAGAGCAGGCAAGAAGGGTTGGAAGGGCAGGAGAGATATGCACAATTCTGGATCTTAGTACAACCTAGGATCATAACTCAAGTTCTATCTCTAGTTTACCAGTGGGAGGCTTGATGGGAGTACTTGTAGGAAGCGCAAAGTGGATCAACTTCTGGTACAAAATTTGTGTAGTTCTAGGAGTCAGTCAGATGACTCATTTCCAAAATTTCCCAAAGTAGGCTACCCAAAGGACAACCTCAAGCTCTGCATAGTTCTAGGAAGTAGTGTAAGGTCACTAAGATGAAGGGTTGTACGGTCGACAGATTTTCAAGAAAATTGGTTAAGTTTGAAGGTAAGTGCACTCGTACAGAGACGACAATGTAATCACACACTTAGTATGACGCGATGACAAGACACCTCAAACCAACAATAAAAAATGTGCTTAGTGATACTGACTTGAAGGTTGAGAGCGACAAGTGTGACAGTTGAAATATGTCCTTGAACGACTGTGTCGACACTTGTGAAACAATGTTTACAACTCTGTGTGTGAGTGTGACCAATGTTGACAGAGTAAAGAAAACTCATACACACAAAGACAAACCTTCAAAATTGCCAGAACAAACTCGCAAGCATGACATAATGATTAACATGCCAAAAGACGACCGATGGTTGATCAAGCGAAGAGGATGTGAAAAATTCACAAGAGCTCATCGGATGATCTCGAGGTTTGCGACCATCAAGGTAAAAACCAAGCAAGGCTCCAAAATTTGGATGCGGGCCAAAATTTTAGAGGTTTTTGCAGTTGCTACAACACTTGGCGACACACTGGTTGAATACCAACTTCTCTGTTTTGGTTCATTTGTAGCACAGGGCCTTGGCCTTCCAGGAAGTATTGATTTGTTATGCAGGTTACTTTTTCTTCCCCACTTACCCCATGGACATACATGGTTCGCCTAGTACCAACTCAATCAAACAAAACAATTTTTTTTCTCAAGGTCATGGTGTTCCAAAATCGGGAAGGGTAGTTTGGTTCACAAGCTTAAGATTCAGAGAGTATAAGTTTTCATATCTAGCATTGCTCCGCTACTAGGAGGCCTAGAGAGTACCTTGATAGAGTCACACAGGAACACAAGCATTGCTCCACTTCCAGTGAGCATGGTCAATACCCTGGTGGAGTTGCCTACTTCACTTCTTTACGCAGGAAGCCTTTCTCTTCTTTTGCCTTTGTAATTTTTTTGAAAAGAGGACTGTGCATAGGAACTTATTTATTTTTGGAGCAGAAGAGGGATCCAAAATTATTGAGAGCATAAGAGATTGTTCCTTCAGAGAAGCATATAATACCTATAATTTTGGTTTTCTTGTTCATATTTTCCCCTTCTCCATTTCTAGTAGTTGGATTAAGCTTGAACACAAAGGAAAAAGGTTGAGTATAGGCATGGTGTTTCCTAGTTTGGACACAGGTTCATGGTTTAACCAGAGTTTCCCTTACAAACAGTTCTTATTTTCCATCCAGTCTTCATCAACCAAAATTTACAACTAAGCACAAAGAAGACGGACACATGACTAGCCAATTGTTGCAATGTCACAAGACTCTTTAAGCTTAACGACATACTTATTCAAAATCTAGAATAGTATAGTACAACACTTGTTTACGAAACAAAATGACAAGAAAACCACGAAAATTCAAATAAAACAAAGCAAAAATAGGGAAGTAAGGTAGTAAAACAAAAACAACAAAGTAGTAGTAAAACAAAAACAACAAAGTAACAGAGAAACAGTAAGCATGCAATGTACATGGGTGGGGCACAGCCCCAAATCACTGAAAATAGAATTTGAAATCTTGATCATTCACAGGAAGGTTGTCAATCCTCTTGTCAACTGATTGCAAGTGATATGTGTTCTAGCCAAGTTTTTCATGAACTTTGTACGAGCCATTTCATAGTGACTATAAATTCGAGTGTTTTCCTTTGTGTTCATGGGGTTTATCCCATTTCAAGACTAAGTCACCCACAACAAAGATATCATTCCCTACATACTTACGATTGAACCATCTCTTGATACGGTTCTGGTGGAGTGTAAATTTTTCTTTTTCTTTCATATGTTATTCTTGTAACTTGTAGAATGTGTCCATCCTACACTAAATCATTAGACATGGCTTGCCTCAGGATTCTTTGGATAACTGAAGATCAGGCAAGTAGATATTGGGTGGGAGGATGACTTCTTTATCGTATACAAGGAAGTATTGGGATGTGTTTAGAGAGGGCTTGGGTGTAGCTTATTCAGCCCAAAGTGAATTCACCAAGGCAGAATGCTAGTTTCTCTGCTCAGAGTAAATGATATTTTTGATGATCAGAATAAGATTCTTGTTTGTTAATTCATCAATATTGTTCCCCTACGGGTAGTAATTAGATGAGTGTTTAAGCACAATACCATCTTGCAATACAAAATCATACAATTTGAGTGGAAAGGAGTAAGTTGCACTGTCAGAAACAAGTGATACAAGAACACCAAACATTGAGATGATGTTCTGCTGAAGGAAGTTGAAGACTTCCTGCTCATTTACCTGTTTGAGTGCAACTACTTCCATCCACTACGTGAAATAATATGTAGCAGTCAATATGTAGTGGTGTTGCCTTCATGAATGGGGGAATATTTCCCCATTGATGTCTACACCCCACTGTTGGAATGGTTCATCCAATGCAACAAGCTATAGTGGGGCTACTGAGCTTTGAGTTATGTCGGCACATCATTGATATACCAGGAACTTGCAGGCATAAGCATGTGCATCCTTAAATAATGTGGGCCAGTAGAAAACGACTCTCATGACTTTATGCATAGTTGTGTTACCTGTCAAGTGACTTCCGGATGGTCCATAATGCATGTCATGTAGTACTTTCTCTTAATCTCATACCTCTAGGAACTTGAGAAAAATTCCATTATTATGCTTTATGTAAAGCACTTCATGCACCAACTAGTAAAATAAATCTTTGAGGTGAATTTCCCTCTTCTGTTGCATGGAGAAGTGAGAGGGAAAGGTGTCATGTTTGAGGAATTGGTGCACTTATTTGTACCAAGAGTTTTCATGCAAAGTGGGTGGTGCTCATTCTATATTATACATCTCGATTTCTAACTCCCAACCGACAAGCTCTTCTTCCTCATCTTGGGCGTGTACTGCTTCTGCTGCTAGTATACAGAGACCATGACCCTTGATAGTGTGAACTAGCTTGATATCAATATCATACTCTTGAAGTCTCATAATCAGTCCACATGTCTTTCACCCAGCTCCTGTTGAAGAAGTAGTGCTCTGACTACTAGGTGTGGCACAAAGACTATGCAGAAAATTTTCAGCAGGAAGGTAATGAGCCTTGGTGTTGTAACAAGAGTGCTGCAACTCCCAAGACTACCAACTTTACTTATTAACCTAGGTTTTGTACAAAATTAAGAGGTATCAAAACTATATGTGTAGCATACAATGTGTCCTTCCTTCGCTGTCATGATATAATCGAGTGTATGTAAGGAAATTAAATCTTAAACTAATTGAAGAAAATGAAATGATCGAAATCGAAATCTTAACCTATTGCAAGAAAGAAAATACAAGGAAATAAACATATTCTAATTGATTAAAGTAAATATCATGAACTAAATTTCAACCATTACATTTCAAAGAGTTTAGATCAATTAATAGAGTTCATTGGATGTGGTAATCATCGTTGTATTATTTATTTCATAAATCTGTCCATTAGCCCAAATCGCTGAAATGTTTTGCATGGGTAAACAGGCAAGTCCTAAGTGGTCTTTAGGCTTCCCTAATAATTTATTTATATCCTAGGGGTCATGATTCAACTCTAAGGGAACAAAATCAATATTTTTGAAAAAATGTGGGCAAGTATATACATGCTGGAAGAGTACTATACGAAGCAACAGATTTACTATAGGAAACTATAGTTCAGCGAATGAACAAGCAAATCAAATCCAAATTGGCAGGATTTTTTTTTATTGACTAGGATGTCTCAAATCTCCATTCCAGGTGGAATCACTCCAAAATACCTCTATTAACCCATGCTAAAAAAAAAAGGAAATTACTAGTCTAAAATATAGAAATTCGAGAACTCGTGAGATAATAAATCTATCAAATGCCTAACCTAATCATGTGAAAATGAAATGCGGTAACTTTTTTTATTCTATAATAGTTTTGTAATATAATGAAATTGGAATAAAATCGATTGAATCTCATTAGAATTCTTTGAAAAATAGAAGAAATTTATTGTTGTTTGCCATAAAGGACTTCTAGAAATATAGATTTGGGAATAAACAAGCTAATCCAAAAAGCTCAATTATTACTATGACCTTCCAAATATGTTCCAATGATGAAATGATGCTTGTGATCCTGAAAAATAACTTAAACCATTTAACTGAATCATACAAAAGGAAATCATTAGTAATAAATGCAAAAATAGAAAATAAGAACAAGAGATGCATGTAAATAAGAAGTGTAAAGAAGAAAAGTAAATCATACAAAAGGGCTCTGAGGCTCCTAGGATTTCCAAGCCCAAGGAAACTCATAGTACTATGGAGGAGACCAATATCTAGAGGCTAAACATGTCACCAATCTTCATTATTTCCATCAATACAATTTCTTCCCTACAGAAAATGAAAGTGGAGCTACAAAAATAGGAGTTCTCTCCATAAGAAGACCAATAAAAATCAACCCCTAGAGGCAAATTCAACTTGGTACTTATAATAAATGACTAGAAATAATTCCCCATGAAAGGAGGAAGCTTTCCCCACCAAAATACCTTGATTAGTGGATCTGGTTCCTAGTACTAGGAATCTACATTAAATGGCAGGGAACACATTCCCAGGTTTTCTCAATCATCGGTGCTCCACAATTTGTGCCATAATTCCAGAATATATTGTTCATTTATTATTCAATATTGATCCTCCTATAGTAGGGAGTAGGTCCCTAGATTATATCCTCCTCCAAATCTCCATAATTTGCCCAATATTCTCACAATATTCCACAAAAATAAATAATATTAGACACAAATATGCAATTATCCATAAACCTTCCTAATGAACATATTAAAGTTAAAAATACATTATCTAATGCAAAAAGAGAGGTTTAATGTGTTGAAGGATGATCATGTGGATCTTAGTTTATGTCTAATTTAGAGGCCCATCATACCCCCTCGTTGAAAGTGTTGCTCATCCTCTACGCAACTTAGTGACCTCATTGTGCCTCATTCATGGCCCTGGCAGCCTCTCTCTTGTGCATTCCTTAGTCCTTTCTCTTAAAAATATTGGCTATAATTTCTACAAGGACAAGCACAAAAATGTAGTTGTTCTTTTCATGATTGTTTAACAATATTTCAAGCAAAAAAAACATAACTTTCCTCTTTTCAAGTGAACTTTGTTGGCTTGTAGATCCATTTCATTCATATCCTCTCCCTTGAAACCTTCATTCCATTTTCACTCTTTTTTCCAAAATTGTTAATGCATAGAAAAAATCACAGTGTTTCTTGAGACAATTAACTTGCCTTCTTCCCCTTATTCAAGATGGGTTCTCGAATAATTTTCAGTTTGGCAAGGTATTCCACATCCTTTCTCAACCTCTTGCTACCTCTGTCCACCATTTGGACACATATGAAACCTTCAAAACGCCTTTAGATGAGAACTAGGATATCCTATAATAATTCTTGTAGTAACTACAGGAAACCCTGTAGTGACCTGTTTAAATGTGTTTTCAGCATAAATGATAATCTGAGCCTAGGGTAGGCCCTCAACTTTATTTACATTCCTTATTCCATTTCTATAACATATTTTAGGCCTTGGACAAAAGAT
The DNA here is from genome assembly GCA_000404065.3 of Pinus taeda. Taxonomy (NCBI): domain Eukaryota; kingdom Viridiplantae; phylum Streptophyta; class Pinopsida; order Pinales; family Pinaceae; genus Pinus; species Pinus taeda. The sequence continues at coordinate 9,880 of APFE030015610.1, read as the reverse complement.
AGAAAGAGATTAGAGACCTATTGGAAAGCCTCTTTTCATCACTGCAGTTTGGGTTCTATTTTGATGGTGAATGCCTTCATGCCTTTTTCTGCATTCTTCTTCTCTTTTGTGGCTTAGATGATTGCCAAATGGCCTTAAAGTTCTTTTTTTTTATTAGGCTTCTCTTAGGAACTGTCATTTTTTTCTGCACAATTTGTTCCTTTCCTCCTTGTAGCAACATTTTTCCTTCCTGTAGCAGTAATTCCTCCTCTTTCAGGGTCTTCTAACTGTATGGGAGTGATGAGAAATGATGTAGATAGTTTGGAGGATGATGCTAGGGCTTGGAGGGAGTAGTGTAGGTTTTTCAAAATGGAGAGGATGTTCTTTGTGTATTTTTTCAAGGTGAAACAGAGTGTAGGGTTTGTTCTTGAAAAATATTATTTTTTTCTTATAAATGAAATGGATGAATGATGGATAGATATTGGATATGAAGTTGATGGAGGGTTAGGAGTGATGTGGTGACTTGATGTTTGCATAAATCTGTTCTTTTAACTATTGCCCCCATTCCTCGAAATCATCACCATTCTTAATTTGGCTTTTCCACATTGCATGAGTGAAGGAGTGAGCTGCAATTAACTAGTTGAAGGTGGTCAAGAGTGTTGACACATCATTAGCTTATGAAATCTAACCCCTCATGCATTGACAACAAATTTAAAACTATAATATGCTCAAGAGAAGATGTCAAGAATATTGCATACCTATACCATGAGGAAGCTATTTTAGTCAAATCCAGCCTTCTTGGAGTGTTGGGCTTGGTCATTGGTGATGCTCACCTTCCCTATACCTTATTCCACCATTTGACACATTTCCCACACATTCTTTCACCTTGCGTACCTTCCTATAGTTTCAACCTGTTTCCTGTAGTAAACTAGAACATCCTGTAGTACTACAGGAAACCTTGTAGCAACTTGTTTAAGCCCATATCTCCTAAATGGTATATTGGATTGACCTGAAATTTTTTGAACATGTCGCGATCATCCTTATGCATCTCCCCATAAAAAAATATTTTCCATTGGATGCACGAATCTCAAGAAAACTTAAAAATGGCTGAAGTTGATGGAGGTAAATTTCATGAAAACCGTGCATTGAAATTTGTTTCAATTTATTGGGAACATTGGCATCATCCATATGCATCTCCCTATGAAACAAATTTGCAAATGGATGCACGAATATTGAGAAAATTAAAAAATGGTTGTAGGTCATGGAGGTCGATTTCTCGAAAACTGTGCATTGGAATTTGCTGAAAATTCTGAGCATGTTACTATCATACATATGCATTTCCACCTTAAAAATATTGGAAAATGAATGCATGGTTTTCAAGATATGATAAAAATAATTTTATGCTTTATGTATTTCTGTTTCTTATAGTAAAACAAAGCCTTCCTATGGTATTTTAGGACAAGAAGGAAAATGAATGGGAAAATCTTTGGAATGATAGGTGGATGGTGGAAATAGATGAGGGTGATAGATTGGCATGGCCTTGGTCCTTCATGAGCATCTGAGCAAAGGGGGAGAAATTCCAAGCTTGACTTCCTTTGACTAGAATTTTTACTAGTTTTCCTTTTTTTTGCTGCCAACTGGTTTTTGTTGCTTGTAGATGTTGAAGAGCACCTGCATTCATCAGAGAGATACGTGGAGCAAATAGTTTTATTTTTTTCTTTTCTTTTTCTTCTAGAACTACTTTCCACCTCAATGAGTTTTTCAACTAGTAGGTTTGCCTAGGTGTCTCAAAGGAGTTTTTCACCTAAGATCTTTTCTTTTACTCGTGTTTCTCTCTTTTCCAACCCATTGACCACCTCATGGAAGTTTTCAATCAATGAGCCAATATCAGGTGCCTCAAAGGAGGTTTTCACCTAAGATTTTCTTTTTTTCTTATTTTTCATTTTTTATTTCTTTTCCTATCTTACCCTACTTGAAAAGAAAAATCATTTTCAAGTGTAGGAATACTTCCAATGGAGCCACTTGCATAACTTGATGACATATAAAATCACATGTAGGCCTGAAACATATTGTTTGACATGTACCTAAATGTAGGAGACCAAATGCTTTGACTTCGATGATATCAAGCACAGTTGAACGTAGTATTGGTGCAACTTAGTGACTATCTGAAACCATATTTGAATATAGTTGTGATGCCATAGTTGCTGATTTGGATCATCTTGGATGTATTCTACTTCCATGAAATTCAGATCTTATTCTTTTTGTTGATTATTCTCTTGAACACATAGAGGATCTGATGGTAAACATGAGGGCACTTTCCCAATCTCTCATTCTGATGTCTGCTCTTCATCAAATGCAACCCATGATTCTTTAGGTTTGAATCTACATGTTGTCCTTCAATGATATCAAGATAATCTATTTTTTGTGATACTCTTCCTAAGTGAAGATGCATACCATTTAGATCAAGAGATGTTTGGAAGTGTCGTACCTCAACATTGTATGTGGGTTGAGCTACTTCATTGTGTGGGTTCAAAAATAGTGGTATAGAGTGGGAGTGGATATTTGAGATGGATGTCGTTAGGGTTGTGGTGTAGGTGTAGGTGAATGGTAGGGATAACATGGATTTGGGTATGGTGCATATTGAGGAAAATATTGAGGATATTGTGGATGAATCCCATAAGTTCCTTGCCAACCTTGTTGCCAAGATTGGTTTTGGGGTTGATATGACCAATGTTGCCAAGGAAAGGGTGTGTTACAAATTACTTTGAGATGGATGTGAATTAGCTTGAAATTGTGAATTAGGCTCTTGCATCATATGAGGTTGAATAGGCTTCCACAGTCCTCTTGGAGCTACATAACATAGTTTCATTGGAAATTGAATTGCTCCATTGTCCTCTTGGTAAACTTCCTTCAAGCTTGTTATTAAGGGGAAATATTTAACATCATGTGATTCTACATAGACAAAAAAAATATCAGCATCCTCTTTTCTCTCATTTTGTTTTCTTAACATTTCTACTTATTCATTTAGATTGCTAATAATTTATGTTTTAAATTTATCAAGAAACTTTCGAAGTTTAGTTTGACTTACCGATCTTGATGTTGATTGAATTACTCTTGTCATTCCTCTTGATATGTGTTTGCATGTTTCACAAATTTCTTCAAATGATAATTGGTATACATCACCTCTACTCATGAGATCAAGCAGATCAATCCACTCATCCCTAATTGTTCTAAATAAGAGGGTTTTTAGTGTGTCAAATCATAAATGGTGTAGTTTTTCCTCCTTAACATTATACATGAACCTCTTTATTACATCCTCTAGACTCTCATCTTCTTTTTTATTCATTCTAAAGTTTTCTTCTTTAAGATGATGATATTTATATTTTTCTAGAAATATATTTTGCATATCATTTCATGATCTTACTGAATTATTCTGTAAACTCATGAACCATTTAAGAGCTCTATCCCTCAATGTCACCAAAAAAAATCTTAATTTTTGAGTGTTTAATAAGTAACCATAATATCTACAAACAATTTGTCACGCGGAATGAGTCGATCTTACAGACAAGATTGACCTTCCTAGAATCTAAAGAAGACCTAATGACAAGCAAACCAACCAGGCACTATCTTTCTCTAAATGTGCTTTTATAAATAATGGCAAACAAGTGTGTTTAAGGCCTACCTTATGTCCAACGCAAGTTTGGGGATGCCTTCGCTTCTTCCATCCAAATGAGTTCCTTTATCACAAACTTGCAAACACATACAAGGCAAACAATTAAATAGCACCTAAAAAACCAGTATTATAAAACATATTTAACATGAAAGTCAAGGAGTCCATGAAACAAAT
>APFE030015609.1:0-25162 GCA_000404065.3 Pinus taeda | reverse complement strand
ATGAATCTAGGTGGCACTTACAATTTGATGGTTCTGTGAACAGATTAGGAGCACGTGCAATAGTTTGGATTCATAAGATGGAAAATAATCATTCTGAAATTCATTCCTTTAGATTAAACTTAAAATGGACAAATAACATGGCAGAGTATGAAGCTTGGATCTTAGGATTAAAAATTGTAAGAAACCTTGGAGCCAAGAGAGTTTCTATCATGGTAGACTTAGAATTAATCATAAAACAAATTAAAGGAGAGTATTTTATGAATAATCCTAGACTTATCCAGTACAGAGAAATTGTTATAGATTTGATTAAGGAACTTCTTGAAATCTATTTTGCTGCTATTCTTAGGAAAGAGAACATGCAAGCTCATAGTCTGGCTACTTTTGCTATCACTTGGAGATTACATTTTCAGCCCAATCACCAGTGCACTACAGAGGTAAGATACAGGCCTATTATACCTAATAATATGAAATATTGGCAGATTTTTTTCATAAGATTCTCAAATCTATGATTTTATGAATGCTGAGGAAGAGTTACAAAACTGTAACATAGATATTGATTGTACAGTAGATGACATCATAAATAGAGAGATAGATATAAATGTTGTAGATGTAAATAAACCCACTAAATTCACTAAAATAGAAATAGATAACTTAGAAAAGGTAGAAATAGGAGAAATAGTTAATGATGATTATGAGATTTTAAACCTTAAAAATAACTTTTTGCCTAAGGGATTAGTCTCATTAGAAGATTCGTTTGATTCAAATGATATAGCTAGAAAACAAAAAATGAATCCTTTAAGATCAAATATAGAAGAATCTAACATAAGAACAAAAGAAAAACCCAAGTGTATTAAATTATCCAAAGCATTACCTCCAGCTGAAATGTTGAAATACATGAGTCTATTTAAGGAATTTCAAGATATCTTTGCTTGCAGTTATGAAGACCTCAAGTCTTATGACACCATCATTATTCAACATAAAATACCCATCAAAGAAGATCAAAAACCCTTCAAACAAAAGCTTAGGAGAATTAATCTAGTTCTTATGCCATTGGCTGAAAAATAAGTAAAAAGGATATATGAGGCACAAATCATAGCACCTATTAGACATTCAAATTGTGTCTCTAATTTAGTCACCACTAGAAAGAAAATAGGAGAAATCAGACTCTGTGTTGATTTCAGAAACTTGAACAAAGTATCACTGGAGGATAACTATCCCCTCCCTAAAATGAGCCACATTCTCCGGAGGGTAGTAGGGTCATTCAGAATTTCATTACTTGATGGATTTTCTAGATACAACCAAATCTTATTTCAATAAGAGGATCAAGCAAAGACTACATTTACCACTCCCTTGGGTACTTTGATGTATTTGAAAATGCCTTTTGGATCGATGAATGCTTGAGCAACAACCCAAAGAGTAATGGACATAGCTTCTGCAAAATCCTTGTTTACGAAGATGATATCACAGTGCTTTCCAAATCAGATAATGAACATCTAGATCATTTGAGAAGAGTTTTTATTAAATGTAGAAAATTTGGCATTTCGTTGAATCCCAAAAAGACACTCTTTGGGATAGAATAAGGTAAACTCTTAGGACATATAATTTGAAAAGAGGGCATTCGAATTGATCGAGCTATAATAGAAGCAATCCTAAACATCATTCATCCTAAGAACATTAAAGAATTACAATCATTGTTAGCTAAAATAATTTTTCTTAGAGGATTCATTTCTATCTTAGAAGAACTAATAAGAGAATTAAATAACATGTTAAAGAAATATTCAACACTTAAGTGGACAGTAGAGGCTAATAAGTCTTTTGAGGCAATCAAAGAATCCCTTAGTAAAACACCTATCCTTATAAACCCCAATTTCAAAAAGGATTTTATAATTTTTTTCTTTTGCTTCAGAACACTACTGCAATAGTCTTGTTGCAAAGGAATAATTAGGGTTATGAGTAGCCTAGTTTAATTTTTAGCAAATCTTTGAGAGATTCTACACTAAAGTATAATATAATGGAAAATCAATCTCTTGCTTTAGTAAAATCCATAAAGGATTTCAGGGTGTACATTCTATACTCATAAATTATTGCATATGGTCCAAATTCAGTAGTAAAGGACATTCTTAGACAGAATGGGCCTGACTGAAAGAGAGAAAAATGGATTTCCACTATTTTGAAATATGGTATTGAAATAAATCCCACAAAACTAATCAAAGGCCAAGGTTTATCTAAACTCATGGCTCAATTCAACTGTCAAGCCTTGGATATAAATCTCATCGGTGCTCTACATGATTAGGAAGAGATGGTGACTCTACAGATTAGTGAAGCTTTTTGAGATTCACCTTGGTATACAAATATCATATTTGTTTTACTAAATTTACAAGCTCCTCCTAGTTTATCTACAACTAAAGGTAGATTCTTGAAAATGAAATTAATGAAATATTGTATCATAGACAATTATTTATTTTGGAATGATAATGATAGCATTTTGTTAAATTTTTTATTAAAAGATTAAGTTGACAAAGTCATGCAAGAGTTTGATGTAGGAGATTGTGTAGGACACTTATATTAGAAAACGACTACTGACAAGATTTTAGGGGCAGGTTTTTACTGGCCCACCCTTTCTGTAGGTGCCAAAAAATATGTCGTCTCCTGTCACAAATGCCCAATATTTGAAGGCAAGAAGAAACTATTACCATTACCCCTCAAGCCTGTCTCCACAGAAATCCCATTTTAGCGATGGGGTCTAGACTTAATTGGTGAGATTGACACATCCTCCTTAGCCCAACATAAATGGATTTTGATAGCCACTGATTACTTTACTAAATGGATAGAAGCCATCCCTTCTAGACAAACCCATATTTTGTCATCATCTCATTCCTTGAAAACAATATCCTTTCAAGATTTGGATGCCCACAAAAGGTCGTTACTCATAATGCAACTGCTTTTGAATCTAAGAATATGGTAGACTTGTGTAATGGATATCACATTACCCTTGGCCATTCCTCTACCTATTACCCTCAAAGAAATGGGCTTGCAAAATCCTCAAAGAAAAGCCTTCTTAATATCATTAAGAAATTGTTAGAAGAAAATAAGAAGACTTGGAACAAAAAGTTTGTTAATGCCTTATGGATAGATAGACTCACTACAAAAAAGTCCATTGGTACATCTCCTAATCAAATTTTATATGGAATGGATGTTGTTTTTCCATCCTATTTAGGTGTACCAGTGATGAAAATGATTCAAGAACTACAGGTAGAATCCAATGATATCTAAAGGAGGATAAACCAGACAATACATTTGCAGAAAACCAGGGAAGAAGTCTATGTGAAATCCCAACTGATCCAAGATAAAATCAAAAATACTTTTGACAAGAAAACCAAAGCTGATGATTTTTGCGTAGGTGAGAAAGTACTCAAATAGGATTCGAGACGAGAAGAAGAGGGTAAACATAGTAAATTTTATTTCCTATGGCAAGGCCCTTATATCATTTATAGTTACAGAGGTAACAATGGATTTCTCTTGAAACAGTTAGATGGAGCAAATCTACCAGGTGGACCAATCAATGGTAGAATGTTGAAACATTACTTGTCCCGAGATTAACATTAGTTCATTTATTTACTTTTCTTATTGTACATAACATTGCAAAGTTTAGATTGGATTGGATGATTATTTTTTAGGTTGAAGCCATAAATGAAGGCCCTATGCTTTGAAAGGTGCAACATAATATGTCTGAAAAATCAAATCATTGAAAAGAAGCTACAGGGCAACCACAGTCAAAGTTTCAAAGCCCACAGATCTTAATGTTCTTGACATTTCACCAGGAAATGCCATCCCCATGTGGAGCAATTGTTAGGGTCCTATATTAACAAGATTCATAATTTTGAATTGACTATGATTAGTCTTGTAATATTGTACATACTTTTTCTTTTTGAAAATATTTTCCCATATAAAAAAATAAAAAAATGTAAAGAGGGTAAGTCCTAAAAGAAAAACCAAAGGACTAAAAGAAAAGGATAAGAAAGGAAAATAAAATATGAACCCCACCAAAAAGAGATAAAAGATAGATTGTGAAAGTGATGCAAATTCAAATGCCACTACTTTTTGTTTTGCCTTGCAAAAAAAGATTGTGTGCAGCTTGCCAAAAATGGCACAAACCATGATGGTAAAATAGTTTAATCTTGATTCATTCATGGTTTAAATTTCATAATGATAGATAGAGAAAAATGATCTAGCCAAACTGTTTAATCCTAACAGATCAGTAGTTAGGTAGAGAATAATAATGAGCTCATCAGTTTAATCTAAGCCATTGGAAGTTATAAGATTAGAATTATATAGCTTGCTTATCAAAGAAACAAAAATAAAGAGCTAGCAAGATCAAATGAACCCAATGAATGAAGAGAAAACACTAGGGTAAATAAACGGTAGGTAAAAGAGGTTTTGGAATGCACAAGGTTGCTAGATGAAATGCACCTTCATCATGCTTAATCCTATGTTTCATGTGTAGGAGGAATTATCAAAGAAAGAGGACATTCACGAAAGTCATATATTATTTTGGGGAATTTACCTTAAAAAGTTCTATATAATTCTAGACATGAATACTAAAGTTCATTCACTAATTTCCCCTCATTTCACTAAACCCCTATAATGACCCGACTTGAGTTATTGATTATTAGCATGCTTACGAGACATGTATATGATAGCTACATACACATGCATTGCAGGCATTGCACTAGTATACATACTAATTTAATTATATAAATGTCTATGTAAGAGAATGAATTAGTTTTTAAAAGTATTAATTAATACTTTATTTATTAAGTAGTACAATAAGATATATTTATTTATTTTATTAGTAAAATTCTATTTAAATAATAAATGATTATTATTACAATGGATAAAATTTATTTTACTTCATAAATCTTTGGACAATCCATGATAAAGTACTTAAAAGGAAATATTATTCTCGAAGTCAGTTGAGATGATAAGGTTAAAATCTCATTTTATGAATAATGACTAGCTCAAATAAAATATGTTAATGGATAAGATTAAATCTTAAGATTAATTGGAGGAAACGGAGGTGGGGTTTCTTGGGAGGGAATAAACCTTCCCTATATAAACATAATCGAAAGGAGAAGTTGGGGGCGAGGAAAAATCAGTTTTTTGGAAAATAAAGGATTGATTTCACCTTTAGAATATAGTGCAAAGAGGAGAAAATATAGAGAATGGTGATAGAGAATCAATCTATTTGACGGATGAGTCGGGGGCTCGATTTTGAACTGAAAATTTGGAATTTTGAGCTGTTCTTAGAGTTTTGGGCATGGGGGCCAGTGGACTTCCATTTCGAGGTCCCCTGGATCTAGGAACTGTAGAGGTCGATCCTAGATAGGCAGGGAGGAATCGGTTGGTTTGGTAAGCTATAAGTAACATGGATCAGCACCAAATGGGAGAATCATGTACATAATTGCATTTAATTTTATATAATTAATTAGATAGAATTTTACAAAAATATTTGTTCATCTAGTTGAATCTTAACTTCAGTCATTACAACCGCTAAATGTCTAATATATTATTTTCTCTTCATTACATTTTATTCCCTAATATTTTTCCCCTTCTTGATTCCAAAGGACCCTTCCATCTTCATTTCCCCTTGTAAAAATATTCCTTCCCCTTCATTTTAGCTTTTCCCTTATTTTATCTCATTTTCCCTTGTAAACCCACTAAAACCCCCTTATCCTAAGTTTTAAAAGTCAAATGTATCAGGCCCATTGAAAACACCTCCCCGATAACCTTTTAAGTCATCCAAAATATTTTTCTAACACCCATTGTCGTCTTCCCCAAATCCTTTATATTATTTTAACTTATAGTTTCTATACAATTACTCCCGCTTTATATATTTCACCCTACCACTATATTATATCCCTGATCCCAAAAAACATCACATATGGTTATAACCCTCCACCGTATAACCCATGGTCCCCACTTTTTTTTTAATTCCCACTGCATATATTACTTCCCCATGCATTTAAATTAAACCTTACCCCACATCCTGACTCATCCCTCGCAACTCCGCCATGCGATAACCCTCTGATCACCCACCTCCAGATCCAACAACCCACATCCCATATCACATGCTAAAAAATCTGACCTTTAATATCTCAAAATCATTTGAGATTCACTGTTTCCATGCTTGCCTTTTTCCTATGTGGTAGCCCCACCTTATGTCGTGTCCTCTGAAAAGATACCATCTACCACTCAAAAGCAGTGCAATGAACCATAATAACACCTCCCAGGATAAGATGAACCACCTACTGTTCAAACATTAACCCCGCACCCAAAGGTTAACCGTTGTTGGTTAAAAACCACAAAGTTGCCATTTCTATTATTTTCAATGTTATTCTATTGTGAAGAATCTTTGCCAACCAATTCTAAAGCCTAGATACTCTGCTCAACTATCTCAACCCATTTACGACTAGACAATGCTGCAGAAATTGATTTGAAGCAGCATAAATACTATTGAAGCCTTAGAAGGCCTTTGTTGCTCCCATAGAATGCCAACTGCATACCAAATCTTTGTTTTCCAAGTAATCCTTGAAGTACTAGAAAGGCTCTATACTTAAACTCTACATAATATTTATAATAGGATAATCAATTAAACTAAATAAAAGCCTTGCCAAAATAAAGAAATCCATTATGCATCCAAAAAACCTTTTTCTGCATACTGTATTAACCCTTTGCACTATTCTAGAGGTCCTAACCATACTCCTTAAGCCAGATAGTGATTAATTCAATAAAATAAACAAAACAATGGCTTCCCAAAGCATTCTAAATGAAAAACCCTGCAAAGTCCTCACCTAGATATTGACCACCTCCCATTAGCCGACAGAGATTTCCAGATCAAAGACACAACCTCCCCTAGTGATTTATTGAAACTCCATTACTGGAGTAAAGACAAATTCCTCAATCCAAGTAATTATATTCAGTTATGGGAGTGTAATTTACCCAAATACTTGTTCCCACAGGCCTACTAGTTCCCCGAAATCATCCACTTATGCCAACTGTGTTATACCCCAAGTCAAAGAGCCATTGTCACTCCTAACCAATAGATTTTATTCACAATCACTATAGAGTCAATAAATGAAATGTTACAAATCCACCCAAAGCCTAATGAAACCCTATTTTCTATTGACAACCTACTTGATCTATACTTGAAGATGGACATTCCCAAGAGATCTCACATTTTTTAGACTTTCATACTAGAAGAGGCTCATATTCCTACGGACTATCTTCCATACTCTGCCACCATTTTCTCTGAGAGGGCCAAACATATTGTAACCATGATGTCTTGTATTCTAGGATATACCACTAATGAGCATGTAGATTAGCTTGTACTTGCTTTCCTTTCTGTTTTTTTGACCAAGGAAGCCCCCAGCTACAATTTTCAATTTTGCCTAGTTCTTAGCATACAAAATCCATGATCAATTGATCAAATTGCCAGATGAAAGATTATTCAAATACTCTTTAGCATTGTTCCATATGTTCCTATATTTCCAATCAGACAGGTTTCCAGTTAACATCCAAAAGGTGGACACTAAGGGAAATCCTACATCTATTATCTTTGGACATCCTTAGTCGAAAAATATTCCACTGTTTTAAGCTACCAGGAGTTCATTGATTCTTTTTTTCACCCAATGGTTAACATGCTAAGCAGTAGAAATCAACCCAAAATCAGTGATCAGATAAGGAAAGTTTTGTAGTTGTCCAAACACACTAGAATAGGAGATTGGTATATATACGAGAAACACATTGAAGTAAGGGTGTGTGGATGTCAACTCACTCCCTATAAGCTGCCCAAATATCTCCACATGGGGATGTTTCCATTAGAGCATATCAGGAAGATCATAAATTCAGACGATGTGAATTTCCTATGACTTAGGAAAAAAACAAAGCTTAAAATAAAAAAACAGTTTGGTCCTTTTATCTCCAATAATGGGGAAGTTGGAGAAGAAGCAGAAAAATGTTTACATGAAATGAAGTTCAATAATAGTTTCAAATGGAAGTATGATCCTTTAGGGGTCATAAACAAACTGAGACATAAGTTTAAATTGAACCCTTTCATGCATGATTCCAAGCCACAAATTGAAAAATATGCCAACCAGTCAGAGTGGTTGGAAGACTCCTTAATGGATATGGAAACACAGATGGATACTAGTTCGATTCTACATACTCTAGCCTTACAGGACATAAATGAAAAAAGGACTAGGGAAGAAGGTTCTTTCTCAAACAAGGATACAACAGATGACATATTTGAAACAATGTATAGGAAGAAGCCTAAGCTACATCATGTAAATTAGCAAGAAGAGACAGTTTATACAGTCGAAATCATTGATAGTAACAAAGTGGTTAAAGAGAGTACATCTCTAGTGGTTTCAGATGAAACTCATTAGCCTTCAACCTCCAATACTCAGATTATTCAAAAACGTCATAGTATTGAGGTCTCTTCATGAAGAAAACTAGTGGATAAAGAAAAAGATATAAAGGAGAAGTATAAAGAAATCAAGTTGAGAAATGTAGGATTGAAAGTTGAAACGTACGCTAAATATTTTGAACAGATTGCTAGTGATTAGAATAGCTTGCTTTCATCTTTTCACTTTAAAACATGGAAAATGTAGATGATATTTATACAACCCATAATGCAACATCCTAAGTCATCAGTAGATTAAAAAATACGGAATTTGAAGTTTTGGCTCAGAGTGTTCATCCTATAGATCAAATTGAGTTTCATAAGCAAGCAGGAGAAATGATATACTCAACAATGACCAACAAATCTATGAGTGTACAAAAACTTCAAAATTCTCTAGAGAATATCAGAACATAGTTTAAACTAGAGAACAAATCTTTAAAAGAAAAGGATAACAAAATTAAGTCACTAGAATAATTGGTTATTGAGATTGGATATAATCGAAATGACATCAAGGGAGCAGAAAAGCTCATATAAAAGAAGAATCAAGACATTGTTGCGTTGAAGAATCATCTAAAATTTCCTCCTTCTGAACATCCACAGACCAAGGAAGTTCTGGAGAATCAAAGTCAAAAATATGAGATGATGGACCACATTCTTCAGTTAAATGCTCAATTAAAATAAATTGAGAATGAGATGGATAAGTTAGTCTAGGAAAAATAGGCCAGCATCAAAGCAGCTACTGTCATTGCTATTCCTACAATCACTACAAGAGTTCCTTCTACTTTTGCAGCTTTAGTGACCACAACAACTCCAGTACCTACAACACTTCCCACTGCATCAACAACTACATCAATAATAGGTTCAACAACAACAACATTTTATTCTAGTGATGAAGCAAGTAAACTGGTCGAAGCCATGGAAGACATGTCCATCCAAACAAATAAAAGTAGTAGACTTAAAGAACAAATAAAAAGTCAAGAAAATGAAAAGAAACTAGCTCCAATCATGCATAAGAATGAGACACAAAAGTCAAATAGATTGAATGAAGGGACACGAAAGTTAGAGGAAGAATTGACACTGAAAGAGCCACTAGCCCTGGCAAAACAAATTTTATGGGCCAATATCATTGACTCAGTCAATGATATTTGGCCATTTATACAGGTGATATTTGAACAAAATGATTTGTTCAAAGAAGCTGGTGAGGCAATTCAAAGGGTAAGAGCTGAACTTGGGAATAAACCAAAAGAAGCCTCAGGACTAATCTAGTTCCTTAATTCAAATAACAAGTATGAGTTACATGAGTTAGGAATAACTTACAGAACTGAGACCATACTAGTGGTAAAGAAGGTAATCACCAAGAGGAACCTGATGATACAACTTGAGGAGAAATGCCAAACAATGGAGCTAGCAATAACTAGGTTTATGGTAAAATTTGATGCTTTGAGGCAGAAAGGTCTACCTAATCCGTTGGTGATTAATGACAGGTTGATGCCACATGAAGAATATGAACAAGCCAAAAATTCCTCTATGAAAGGGATTCCTACAGGAAAGGTGTTCTATCAGAATTTTGAGAACCTCTTTTACCTCTAGCATGAGGTAAAACATCTCTTCATAAACAAGCCTGCTTTTGCAAAATACATAGAAACCGATAAAATCTACAAAAGAATGGTAAATATTAAATTACCAGATGTAGAGTCTTGGGAAAAGCTGAATGATTTCCTATGAAGATCAAAAGTAAAACATGTAAAAAAGAAATCAAGGTTAAAGAAGAAATAAAGCAGTAATAGAGTTTAAAGATGAAAGAGTATGAGTAAGAAGCAGAATAAGAGACAGTCAACAAGAAAGTAAACAACAAGAGAGAAAAAGAAGAATAATATCAAAGAAAATCCAACAACAAGCAATAAAAGAGGGACATCTCGCATCAGTTACATATCTGTCTCTATCTTCTTTCATGAATATATTTCATTTCCCTTAAGTATTCCTAAATATGTTTTAGGATATTTTGTAATAATGTTTGTATAAATACTTCACAACTCGAAGTATTAACTGTGGATTGCTAAACATTTCTATAGTTATATTGATCTAAAACCTAAGGTTTTATTATAACATTTTCAAGTCAGCAGACTGGAGTGAGTAATAAAGGTATTGCATTACAGGATTCATGTGTTGGGTGACTTCAGTGAAGTATCTTTCATTTGTTAAATTGTTATTTTCATAAGTATTTCACATACTTACATGTTTTCCAATTAAATGAAACAATTGGAATGTTACTACAAAATTTTTTTAGGTACACTTTGTCTTCAACAATTATTCATTTTGATGTTTTGTTCCGATATCTAGACTAGGGAATTCTTCATTGCTCCCTAGTTTCAATTGACCTCTTTCATTTCCCTCATTATTTGGTTTGAGGAATCCTTAACTACTCCTTGACCCTGATTGAAAAACCACTTCACCATCTAGCCTAAAAGATCTAAATTTACTCAACTACCTTGCTCTATGAACACTATCTTCAAAACTTGATTCAGGCCTATTTTCTTCACATTTTGACTCCATGGCCCAATGGTAAAAAGACGTTTATCTATCCATCTTAATCAGTGATTCCACCACCAAATCAAATCAAAACCCAATCAAGCCTAAATAAGTAGCTTGAAATCAATTAATCCAACAAATTTAAATCATTAAGAGAGAGCCCTCTCTGAGCATTAGGAAGGCCAGATCTTGATCTCAAAAGTAGGTTTGTGGTTACCTCTATTGTTTCTTGAAACACAACACGACAGCCTCAGGGAAATTTTAGAGTGATAACATAGAGTAAAATACTCGATCCTCCCCATAGGTTCCACAGATTGATTTCTACCTACCTTCAATCGTAAACTAGACAATATGGTTGCATCTAGTCCAACTCACACCATATAACACGCCGTCACCCTATCTTGCTCTCACTTATTCCCTTGATATAGATCTTGGATTATCATATGCATCCATGACCATTCAAAAAACCATAACCCAGTGGCACTCTCTCCCTTGACCAATCTAGTCCACAGACAACTGCACTTTTACACCAAATGCAGTTAGAACTCACAACAGTGAATGCACCCCTTAACGTGCATCCCTTTACCAGCCTAGGTCTCAAGCTTTGGCCCTTAGATGATATGTGCACCACACAACAATGCAATCTCACAGATTATTGTTGGATCAGATAATGCTCTCAACAATTTCTTTCAGGAGCATTATCACAAATACACTGAATCCTCCATGAACCTTGGACTGAATTTCGATCCATCCAAGTTTATTGTGTGGGAACGTTGATGAAGGCATTCATAACATAATCACGCATTCTCAGCACTGCAATGAAGGATCACTCACTCATCGATCAATCACCACAATCCACCATTGCAGCATGTAAGCTCCTCAGCTCAGCCTCCAAGCATCCTCTACTCTCAACATTAGCGGCATGGTTCACTCGTTTGTGCCATGCCAACGTCAGCACCACCACTTGAGGTTTTTGCCATCGTTCTGGTGTCTTGGAGAAAATTGAGGAACAAAGGTCCAAATAGAACACTCTCTTACTAGGATTGTTCTCCTCTTCCCTCTTTTCTACAGGATTGACCAACCTTGGTGCCTTATGGTATGATCACACGGAGAACAGGCTCCACCATTACGACATTTTCTTGATCTCCAAGTACACCAACTGCAATATCGAACTTCAATGCTTGATCTTTGGCTACACCAACTACAATCTTTGCCTTCAATTCCTGGTCTCTAGTTCCACCAACTTCAATATGGGCAATCAGGAAATCGCCACACTGTTCCAAAATTTCCGTAGCAAGATAGACTCCATGACTGCAGCTCTCAGCTGGCAGCGATCTGCACCATTCATGCAAGCACGACCTCTTCTCACCACTGGCAGGACCTCTCCTTATAAGCACCACTGGATTCTTCTACCAACAATGTGGTTTTTTATGCTCTCAGATTCACATCAATACGAGGCAACGACTCCTCCTTTGCACATTCTTTGCACTCACACAATGGATCTACACACCGTCACTGATATGTTCTCAGATCCACCAACGATTCTCATCCAAGAATTCAGCGGCCAATTCCAACCTGAGGCACACAGGGTTCTCATGCTCCACACTCCCTTTCACCAATAGACTCGCTTAGCTCAATGCATCGACTCTTCTCCAGAGAACACAACAATACACAGATCTTCCTCTACACACACTTCATGCAAACCACCACCTAGGCATGCAGGCACATTCTTAGTCGTGAAGCTCTAATACCATGATAAAAATTTAAGAATTAAACTTTATTAATCAAGCTAGGCAGCTCTTAGGTGAGAGACTGCACCTAGAGACTACCACTAGCAGAACGCTTTACCTCAATTCATGCAAAGGCCTGTTACATATAAACTAGCAAGGTGGTTTAAACCACTCCCTAAATAATAGGATCTTAGACCTAATCATAGGGTCTTAATTCTATCCTACGACAACAAACAACCAAATGTGGAAAAGACTAACTTTGTCCATTAATTCTAACAAGGAAATTGTCCAAATAAATCAGCAAAATATTTTTTTATATACAATTAATTTGCACTGGCATAAATTAATAGTAGATAGAAAAATTATTTATCAAAATTTTTTGAATCTAAATAACTCTAAATAACTCTTTCAAATACTTTAATTTCACCAAAAATATTTTTTATTTTCAATTTCTCTCAATAAAGCGTGAAGTTAATTCCACCAAAAAAATATTTCCCATCTTCAATCTCTCTTAATGAACGTTAGAACAGATAAGGATCAAACCCTATACAAATAAAGCGTGAAGTTAATTCCACCAAAAATATTTCCCATCTTCAATCTCTCTTTCTTAATGAACGTTAGAACAGATAAGGATCAAACCCTATACAAACTGATCTACACGGATCTACGCGTCATAAATTGTGTACGCCTCATATATTAATAAAGGTTGTTCCAATATCTCTACTTCATGTGTGGAGTGATGTTTACTCGGCGAAGTAAAACCCTGTTGATCATTCTCCTGAGTCAACGCTATTAGAAACAAGGGAGCCACTGCCGTGGCGGTAGTCCCTGCCGGGGTTTGTTGTAAGCAACACTTCTCCTTAATCAACTTTTGTGTTATATTTTTTCACAGATAACTTGGGTAGAGTGCATGTAAACATGACATTGGACATTGGAACTTGGCATGAAGCACTTACATCGAGTGCATCGACACCTTAATCAAGTACAGGCACTTGGCCCAGAGTATAACACTGAAACATGAGCAAGGCTTTGGAATAGTGGCACTAGGACAAAAAAAACAAAGTAACAAATGTAAAGCATGCAGGAGCACATTTTTTATTTTTAAGAATTAGCCATTATTAAACTAAATGAAGGAATTCGTAATCAACTCCCCACTACTCACTCAAATTTGGAAAATAATATTAATAATCAACTTACTGATAGTCATACGAATTTGGAAAATAATAACAAATAAAGTAAGAAATATGATAAATGTAATAATAAGTAATAATAATATCCAATAATATACAGCAAATAATGCAATTTCAATGATTAATGATAATCGTTCCTTTTCAAAATGGAAATAAATCACTGTTCATCCTTATGATCAAATAACAGAGAACGCAATGTTGAAGACCAATCATAATGTTGGCATTGAAAAATAACTAAATAATATTTATGATCCTAAATATTTTAAATGTCGAAGGTTACAGCTGGTACATTAGGATAACGAGCAAACTGTTACCCCGCGTCAACTGCCTTCCACTGCCCAGTTGACGGCTGAAAGAAATAGGTGATAGGATCATATTTCTCAGTAACGCCACTCACAAAAATCCATTCACCCCACGATGCAGCACAGACAGACAGTAAAGTCTATCTTTTGCGGAACATAAGCTAGAGACAGTAAGTCTATCTTTTGCGGAACATAGAAGTTGTTCTATAAGTTTTTAAATATAAATTATGTAAAATATTTTCAATCTATTTAATATTTAATATTTGATATTTTGAGTGGATGTTATATTTATTATTTGGCATAATAAAAGTGAAAGTAATATAAATTACGGATATAAAAAAAAAGTAAGTAAGAATGCAAAAGTAAAAGTGGATTTAAATCATTTTCAGCGTTTTTAATATCACAAATACTACCAATTCTATTCAACCTCTTTTTAGTTATCAAATATCCAATGACTAGTTTCATTATGAATTGAGTGCATCGACACCTTAAAATAAGAATGCAAAAGTAAAAATATTTAAATCATTTTCAGCCTTTTTTATATCACAAATACTACCAATTCTATTCAACCTCTTTTTAGTTATCAAATATCCAATGACTAGTTTCATTATGAATTGAGTGCATCGACACCTTAAAATAAGAATGCAAAAGTAAAAATAGATTTAAATCATTTTCAGACTTTTTTATATCACAAATACTACCAATTCTATTCAACCTCTTTTTAGTTATCAAATATCCAATGTGCCACACTGTATTGAAGAAATCCTTACGTCTGCAAGTATGTCTGAGTATACTAGCAGTGTGCTACTGTCTCTTATAAACAAAAGCCCACCTGCAAATCTCATGTTATTAGTTTGCAAGGAAGACCAAAGAAGAAAGGTCTAAGGAAATATACAATCTCAACTCTGCTAATTCCTCTAACTTGCAAAGGATTTAAGCGTTCAAGTTTTAAAGCATGTAAGTTTCTAAAGTTTTAGATAACTTAATATTATTAGATATGAAGGGTGTGAATTCGCAGCAAATATTCATAATAAACTTTTCATTTGGAAATTTGTAAAACATATCTCACTATTAAATGTTATATGCAAATTTACACCATTCATATTAAAAAATAATAATAATACAGTTTAAATTTCTTAAATTACTCAGCTAAACTTTCTAAACTTTGCTTTATTTTTTTTTTATTGGTTTGCATGGTTAAACCTGGAGTCATTCGAATCTGCACTGTGCTACTTTTGGGCAGTAAGGCGCACACGTAAGAATCTGCATCTGTTTTAAATTTCTGCAACGACTTCTCTCCAGATACATATTCCTGTGCATCAAAACGGTCTGTTATATGAGCTAAGATATATCCTTACAAATTATGGGTGAAAGAGGCTAGTTTGACAAGCAGAAGTGTTGTTAGCTATTTATCTAATTGAATTTGTTAAAGTCTAGTATTTTATTATATTTAGCAATTTAAATTTTTTATTAAATGGATTTAGTTCACTGAGATTTAAATTAGTTGATTTATGTCGAGGTTTGTATTATCAAATTTAAAATTTAAACTTTCGGAAAGTGATTGAAAACCATTGTTAATTCGAACTATATTAGCTAGTTTTAAATATAGATTAAATAATATTAATCTGATTAATCAGAAAAACATATTTACTAAATTAATGATCACAAAAATCCAAAATTTAACTATAACTAATTTTTAAAAAATAAAAAAACCAAAATTATATTAAAATACCAGTTTATTAGTATTTAGTAGCAGTAAAATAAAATTCGAAAAAATTGAATTAAAATATCTATTGTATACGAACTGGTTACCTCGGCCAAGAGTATCTGGGCACCTGCAAATTTGTTATCCCAACCAAATTCATTGACTGCGGAACTCGATCCTTGGTTATCCAACACAAATTGCAAATAAGATCGATCGCGTGTTGCCTTATGAAGCCAAGCAGCAGCCCACAGCAGTTCGTCCTGCTCAGCATTACAAAAATTATGAATATGATACTCATCTAACACTCAAACCTTTTTGTATTTTTTATGCCCCTAATTTTGTTCACAGCATGGATAAAATTGGTGTATAATTGTATGCAGGAGTACATACTTGGAAACCAGAATAGGAACAGTAGTAAGGGCAAGATGCTTGATAAGATCCACGGTATTTGTCTGCAAGTTCGAAGAGCTGCAGAAACAAGGCAATAGAAAATTACCATATATATATACAAGTTAACTCAAAATCTTAAAACTTAATTCAATATCATATTTTCAAAAAGGTTCGAATTTAAAAAATAAAAGTTAGATAAGCAATTAAAATAACACAAATAAATTAGATTAAACAATTAACTTGAGAAGTTTGAGTTAGATTTTAAAATATTCTCAAAATATACCATAAAAATAAAAATAGAAATTTCAAAGCAAACGAAATTTCCATTCAACTTTTGAAATCTAAAATTTTAAAATATTTCCAAAATATACAATTCAGATAGATATTTCATAGTCGCCGAAATTTGTACTCACAACTTTTGAATGCTCAAGTAATAATTTTGAGTAAGGATTAATCTTCCTGAAAGCAATGGCTGCAGAGGACAGAGCTGCGAATTGCTTGGAGAGTGTTATTTAGCTGGTTTGGCCGACCTAACTCGTTTTCATAATGAGAAGCTGCCCAAGAAAGCAATGTCACTGTGAATGACATGGGCCATTCAAAATTTACGGTGTCTCCCGCACCGTAGTAACCCCCCGTCAGGTCCACCTGAAAGCAAAATCATCGAAAAATCAGGCCGGAGAAATAACAATATGTAATAGAAGTGAATTTTTTTTTACGTTGATTGAATTTGACGATTAATAAAGAAATCAATCGAAAACCATTCAGACCCAGGCACTTGGCCCAGAGTATAACACTGAAACACTGAAACATAAGCAAGGCTTTGGAATAGTGGCACTAGGACAAAAAAAACAAAGTAACAAATGTAAAGCATGCCGCTCTGAACACATTTTTTATTTTTAAGAATTAGCCATTATTAAACTAAATGAAGTGACACTTGTGGTCCATGCAAATGTGTTGGTTTGCATGTCACGTTGACGTCTTGCAATATCCGAAAAGATTGGTTAAATGGATTAGTGCCGCGTATAATTAAATATCGGAAAAGTTTGGTTAAATGGATCAGTAGCCCGTATAATTAATACAGGCCGGCAATAAGACCTCAAACACAAAACTTTGGGTAAAACCAAAAAAACTATGAAATGTTTATTTAAAACATTGGTTAAATGGTTTTGTACGCCTAAATTAATATGAAAATTGATCGATATCGATCACTATAGTCCCATGCTGAGGCAGGGACTAATAATAATTTAAAGAGTGTTATGGCTAAAACATGATTTCTTATTATATGTATTTACTAGTCCAAAAAATTATCAAATTAATATTTTGTTATATTTATCTTTTTTTAATTGTGTTTTTCAAGAAGATAGATTAAATTCTAAAAGATGACTGAGGTGATGACCGAAAAATAAGCACAATTACGCTGTAAGGGGAACGATCTCAACAATAACATGTATAAAAATGTAAATGATTGATTTTTTTTTTTTTTTTTAATTGTACAAGGAGTTTAATTATTCACAAAATATTAATTTTCAATTGTTTCCTTGTTCTTGAAAAGAAAACAACATGGAACTCATTCAACACATATGATTAGATGACAAGGTATAAAATGGTTGATCACAAAGCTTGTGATATTTGCATTTTCCTTAATATTTCATATTTTTGTGTTGGATATACTTAAATTAATTTACAATTATCCATGGATATTTTCTAGTAGGTGCTAATATACAAAGAAGTTTCATTTGAATATTTGATTGACATTGGATTTAGTATGGGCTCGGAGTATATGTTAGAGTATTAACGATTAATTACACAATTTATAAGTAGCTATGCTTTTTTACTTCCCTTATTTTAAGTTTAATGCAACAACAAGAAACCTTTAACTACATATATTTTTTATCATGTCATATGAAATTTTCAAGAAAGAAAGTCCATATCTATGAAGTGTAGCCAATAGAAGATATCTTGAGAGATGACGGGCCATGGATTAAAAAGATTGTGTGAACAATCATTGCTATGGTACACTTTTCAATTGATTTAATCATGTATATTACACTATAAATGTGAATATACTCATTACACCTTATTTTGACATATGTTGATGAAACTAAAATAGATGGGATGTCAAATTAATCCAGTTGACAGAATGTTCAAAATATTCCCAATATAATATCTATGCAAGTGATGAAGAAATAAGGCATGCAAACATTTTGAGCAATAATAGTAATTGAGTGGTCCACGGGGTCTTGAATAGATGGTGACCAAGTGCTCTGTTAAGGAAATCCTTGATGTGAAGTCACCGGTTCAATTCCTTGCCTCGATCGGGGCGATATATTGGACATAATGAATATGTAATCCCACCAAGCTTACAAAAAAAATAACATTCATCGAGAGATGAATAGTGATGATTAAAATTGAATGTTACACATTTTATATTTTGAAATGTCTCTATGAAAATTAGACATTTTGTTTAACATGGATATGACATCCAATTGGATGATGGCACGTTACCAGTAAGCATAATAATTATTAAATGACATTTCAATTATCATATATCTTTATGTTGTCCCTCTTTTTGAGATGAAGAGTATATTATTCATATATAATAAAATAGATTTCTTATTCTATTTTACTGTGTAGTATTGTAAAATGAGTTTTGTAAAGTGTTATGCTGTTGATTACGTATGGATGACTTGCATTTTACAATGAAATTACATGTAATAAATGGATACATTTGTTTAAATGATATAATACATTAAAATGACTACATCAAAATGCAATAATTAAAATATAAAAATAAATGTTATTGTAAAAAAACTGATTTGATGATTAATTGAAATTTTATTGAAAGGAAGAAGAAGAAGAAGAAGAAAAAACCCTCTACATTTGCATGCATTTATGAGACATTATAGTCCACAAGGTAATATATATGCACTAATGATTTTACATACTAATATGCAGCACAGATTCAAAAATCTATAATACAAAGTAGTGAGTAATGCATTTTAAGGCCTTGGTGTGTATCAAAATTTATTACACCAATGCATATTATTGATACAAGTTCCCCAATGCTTTCAATATCTAAAATATGCACTAGGGATTCAAAAATATATAATAAATTGTGTGCAATAAATATATTTTGAAGCCTTTATGGATATCAAATAAGAGTAAAAACATATATTATTTTATATATTTGACACATTGGTGCACATTATTGATGCAACATATAGACAAAAAGAACTTTGCTAGGACCTCCATTCACCTATATTTTTTAGTAAATAATGAAAATCATTAAAACCTCCATCACCAATAAAAATATATTTTTGATAAATTTTCACAATCATGTAACGTTAAAAGGCTTTGCAAAAACCTTTACTATTTTTTTCCTCACTGTTCTCACTAGTACAACAAAGTATGTTCTCTTTAATAATTGAGCTATAATATTTCTTTATTTCCTTCATAGTTCTCACTAGGACACAAAGCTTGTCCAACTTGCAAAGAAAAAATCCCTAGGGATGGTAGCTAGCCTTGTTGTCACTCTCTTCTACACTCTCTTGGCCGTGTAGCTCTTAAAATACCTCCTTGAAGTCCACATATTCTATCTATGCTTGTTTGCATGCATCATAAGTTATAGTCTCCATGTTCACAAGAGTACCCAAAGTTGTGATCTTGGATCATGTGAGTGGCCTTGAGAGCATGTCTACCAACTTATTAGTATTTCCCTTATATTTGATAATAAGGTGAAATTGATGTAGAAATCCCATCCACTTGTAGTGCCTAGTTGTTGAAGCTTACTCTCAACCTACAAATATTATAGCGTTTTGTCATCAATGTTGATGACAATAATTTTTCTCATTAGATAGTGCTTCTATTTCCTAACATCTTGAATTAGAGCATATAGTTCCTTTCCATATGTGATACAATTCAAGAATTTTCCATAGAATTTCTTACTTCCGCACTCTAAGATTTCTTCCATAGAATTTCCACTTTAATTCATCGCCACTTCAAAGGGATTCTATAAATTGGAAGAGAAAGAACTAGTGCTTTAATAATATTTTATTTCATCCCTTCAAAATCCTTTTATTGATTCTTTCCCCACTAGAAACTCTTGTCACTAGTTATAGAATAAAGTGGTTTAGTCACAATTGAAAATGATAATATAAAATTTTGAAGGTACTATGTTTTCCCGAAAAAGATCCCAACTTTATTGACATTAGTAGGATTTAGCCACTTAATGATAACTTCCATCTTTGCAAGATCTATCTTAGGTTTCCCTTCACCAATCACATAGCCCAAATACACAAAGGATTTTTCGACAAGTTCATATTTCTTAAGGATTTTTATGTACTTAGTTCTTTTTCATGGTCTCTAATACTTCCTTTACATGTGAGATATGCTCTTCTTAGGTAGAGATATAAACCAAAATATCATTTAAGTATGTTATTACAAAAGAATCTAGAAAGGGATGAAATAAATCATTAATGATGCAGGAGAATTAATAAACTTTGATAAAATTTATTGGATATTATTATTTTTTTGAGGAATTTGGATTCCTCATGTAATGATTTTAATTTTGTAATAATTATTTGAACTCTAGAAACATTATCATCGAATATTATGGATTAGACTAGATAAAAAGGAAAAAATAAAAAGAAAAGAAAAGTCACCTTAGTTTTGATTTTTCCAAATTAGTTACTAAAATAATGGGTCTTATCCACTTATTATGGATCTTGATCCTATTTTAGATTTAGAGCGATTCTTATATATTAGTAAGTATGTGGAGAAAAAAACTATCGTGTTGTAATATATTTTTTCAAGATATGATATTATTTTGGTTTTGGTGGAGTATTGCACATGAATGTAGAGACAATGGAATTGTTGTTTTGATGCATATTCCAAAAAACCATTTTGATGCTCTGTAAAAATTTGTGTATGAGTGTGGGAGAGGTGTGGAGTGTGAGAAAATTGACAATGATAATGAGGCCAATATTATATTGTAAATATTTTGATTTTAACTGAATTATATGAGTTTTGAGTGTAATTGTTGTGTGGGTTTTTAAATTTGTGGGTTAGAATTTGCAAGAAGTTCCAACTTGCATCATTTTTGGTATTAGAGCAACAATAGTAGTTATGGTAGATCGAAGAGGAGCAACTCAAGGAGCATGAGGGGGAAGACTTGCAACAAATGTGGCTTGGCAAGTAGAATTGCAAAGACTTCATGAGAGGATGGAAACCATAAAAGCTGCACAAAAAAGAGGAAATGACATGGGAAATGTCAATGATGTTGTAGAAGAGGCTTCTAATGAGGAAGAAGCAGAGGAGACACCAAAGGAGAAAAGGTTGAAGATGTTTGCCAAGATGTCTGCTAGGCCAAAAATGGAAGTACCAATATATGAAGGTAACTTGAATGATGATGAGTTAATGGATTGGATACATGCATTAGATAAATACTTTGATCATGAGGATGTTGACAAGGATAAGTAAGTCAAGTATGCAATGGATAGACTTAAAGGACATGCACCTCTATGGTGGGATGAGGTACAAGATGAATGAAGGAGGAAAGGAAAATCCAAAATTAAAGGTTGGGATAGGACGTGGTGAAACTTAAAGGTAAATTTTTACCTAGAGATTATCATATTAATATTTTTAAGCAATTGCAGAACCTTAAACAAAGGAATATGGCTGTTAAAGAATTCACTAAGGAATTTTACAAATTAAGCATTAGGGTTGGACATGTAGAAGAGAATGATGAAAAAATTGTAGGTACATTACTAGTTTAAGGTTTGAGATTCAAGATGAAATTAGCTTGTTGTCTTTGAAAACTATGGAAGATGCATATCAGGTAGCTTTGATAGCAGAAGAGAAGATTGCCCTGAAACAAAAACTAAGAAGTAGAGAAAGAAGTCCTGTAAAGGATAAAGGACAAACCAACAGACAAGGAGTTCAGTCTCCAAAGGAAGAAGAAGGAAGTTCTAGTAGTCAAACACCAAGAGAAAGTGATTTAAAAGGAAGGAGATTATTTTCCAAAGGCAAAGGTTGAGGAAGAGATGATCAACCCAAATGTTTCAATTGTGTACCATTAAGACACATGTCTTGGGAATGCCTTGAGCATAGATCAACAAGCCAACAAAGTGCTCATGTGACAAAGGAAAAGAAAGAGGATAGAGATCATGTTGTAGTTGTAAATGCTCCTGAGGAAGGTGAATCTTTGCTATTAAAAAGAGTGTTGATCCAAGCAGAAAAAGAGACCAAAGAACCAACTCAAAGGAGGAGTTTGTTCAGAATTATGTGTAAGTCCAAAGGTAAGTGCTGCAAACTTGTGATTTCTAGTGGTAGCACAGATAATCTAGTCTCGATTGAAATGGTAGAAAAGTTAAACTTAAAGAAGACACCACATCCTACACCTTATAAGGTCTCTTGGTTTCAAAAGTGTCATCAATTTTTGGTTTCTGAGCAATGTAAGGTAGAATTTTAAATTTGCAGTTATAAATATGAAATTGTGTGTGATGTCTTGCCAATGGACATTTGCCATATTCTGCTAGGAAGACCTTGGCAATACGATAGGGATGTAACACATAATGGAAATCAAAACACTTACAAATTTGGGAAAGATGGGAAATTACATAAACTTCTACCATTAAAGGATGCAAGCAGTAATCAAGTGTTAATGTTGGATAACAAAGAATTTTTTAAGGATGAAGTAGAATGCAAGAAATGTGAACCAATAATTAAGGTAAATCACTTGTCTTTAGAAAAGAAATATATGTTCAATGAGTATGAAAATATGATAATCAAGGAAATGTTTATGGATTAGGATAGAGAAAAAGATAAAAGAAAAAGAAAAAAAGAAAAAGAAAATAAAAGTAGTCTTAGTTTTATTTTTTTCCAAATTAGTTACTAAAATAATGGGTCTTACCCACTTACTATGGATCTTGATCCTATTTTAGATTTAAAATGATTTTTACAAATTAGTAAGTGTGTGGAGAACTGGAGAAGAAAAAAATATCTTGCTGTAATATATTTTTTCAAGATATGATATTATTTTGTTTTGGTGGAATATTGCAATGAATGTACAGACAGTGAACTTGTTTCTTTGATGCATATTCCAAGCAACCATTTTGATGCTCTGTAAAAATGTGTGAGTGTGTGGGAGAGATGCGAAGTATGAGTAAATGGCCAACGATAATGAGGCCAATATTATATTGTAAATATTTTTATTTTAATTGAATTATATATGAGTTTTGAGTGTAATTGTTGTGTGGGTTTTTAAATTTGTGGGTTATAATTTGCAGGCAGTTCCAACTTGCATAGATTAATAAAATGGAAAAACATAAATTGTGTATTAGATATAAAAAAAGTATCACCAATGATTGAAATAGACCTTATCTTGAAGGTGGTATTCTAGGTGTCTTGTTCTTTTTACTCATACTTAGTGGTATCCTGATTCGAGATATAACATGGTGAAACACTTTGCATGTTGCAACCAATGTAGCGAGTCATTCATCATAGGTAAAGGGTATAACTTGATTATTTAAGGTGATATTATTCAAATATATATAATCAATATACATTCTCTAGTTTCCATCCTTATTGAGTACTACGATAATAGGTGATCCACAAAGTGAGGTTTGTGGTCAAATTACTCCTTGCTTTAGTTATTGTTATAATTTCTTCTTCACTTCATTTTCTTCTAGGATTGATTATATATACAATCCAATGTCTGCAATGGGGAGATAGGAAACAAATGTATCTCATAATCCACTTCTCTCTTAGGTAGTAACCATTTATGATCCATGAATACTTATTTGCACATTTATAAAAGCTCCCCCAATTGATATTTCTTCTATTTTTCACACACCTCCATTCATTCCCTTATTGATTCCTTGTTGAGATACAAACCTCCTATAAGAACTAATCAATTCTTGGCTTGGTTAGCACTTAATAAAGAGATATTGCATTAACCTTTGTTGCATTGATGATGAAAGAATTCTCATCGTTGATTAGGTGGTATTTGTTTTATATCCTCATTAAAATTGCATCCCTCATGTAGAAGTAGGGACTTCCAAACACTACACCACAAGTAACATTACATCTACCTCTACTTCATCAAAATAGTTTGTACTTTTAGCAAATTTTATCATACACTACTTAACAATCTTGACTCCACATCTTTCTTTACTTGTCCTAATGAATATGGGTGGATATGGTCATGAATTTCAAATCCAACATTACTAACTAGATCCTTTTCTATGAGGTTGGCATACGAATCAAAATTAAATAGAGCATCCACTTTTGTCTTCTTAACCTGAATATTTATATGGAAGAGTCTATTATCCTCCTGCTCTTCTTTAGGATGGAGAAAACTTAGATTCACCTAGTTCTATATTGTAATACATGCAATATTTCCATTTACATCTTAGATGCTTTCTATTTGGTTACCTAAATCTATAGATATCATTTTCCTCTTCTTGGCATCCTTCTTGTAGTTCTTTGGATTCAGCCTTGGATGTAGCTCTCAACAATTATCTTTGGTGTGACCATTGATATTACAATAGTTAGTAACAATTGCTGTTTGGATCCTTGCATTGATGTGTTGTGCCTATAATATTCTTACTGTTTCCTTTCCACTTCCATCCTTGGAAGCATCATGGAGGTGTTTTCACTTGGAAATAATGTAAACTTTGAAATGAGAACTGTAAACTCCAAAAGAGAACTCTAGCTAAAAAACCCCCAAAAAAATTGAAAAAACAACCCAGAAATGAAAATTGTGTATTCCGGAACGATGTTTTTTTTAAGGGTAAATTTTCAACATTTTTAAAAAATGGCAGTAAAAACCAAATTTTTGTGCAAAAAAGAAATAA
>APFE030015596.1:0-31735 GCA_000404065.3 Pinus taeda | reverse complement strand
GGGGCAGGGACTGTGATGCCGGAGGAAGGATTCTAGTTCTGGTGAGTGCATTTGCAGAGAGGCAGAGGAGCCACCGAGAAGCTAATGCAGAGCAGTGTAGTAGCCTTTAGAGGCAAAGTCGATTTTGCGGGGGGGAGCAGAATTTCAGTGCCAGAAGCTGGGCAAAGGTTCCAAAGGCGAGGAGAGACTTTTCCTAGACAAAAGATGATCAAACGGCTTGAGGAGAATTTGTTCCAAGCTTAGTGTAGGAGCAACTGCGCTAGGGTGATGCAGTGACTGCACAAAGGTAGTTTGGACGACTCAATTTGAGCTAAGGTCAGTGCCTAGATTTGCCTGTGGAGTGAGGAAATTTCCTCACTAGATTTTTCTTGCCAGTGTTCTTTGTAGGATTGCCAGTTTCGGCATCCAATTGTACTCAGATTATTTCACTGCTGCATAATAATAAAACCCTCAGCTGCTGCACCAGT
Source organism: Pinus taeda (assembly GCA_000404065.3). Lineage (NCBI taxonomy): Eukaryota > Viridiplantae > Streptophyta > Pinopsida > Pinales > Pinaceae > Pinus > Pinus taeda. The sequence goes on along the minus strand of APFE030015596.1, from coordinate 31,268 downwards.
TTTCCCGAGTTCGGTTTTTCCGGGTACATTGTTCCAAAAATAATTGTCATTTTATGGGTGTGTGCTATTATATCTTCCAATATTTATTTCTTCTGCAGTTTATTTGTGTAGGTTGCAGTGTGATTGATTCAGTATTTGCTGTAGCAAATAGTAAATAAATTGTTAAAAATTAATTTAATAATTAGGAGAATTATTTCTAGTTGCTGCAATAGGAGTTGGGTTTCCAATTTTTCACATGGTATCAAAGCATAGATGATCACTCAGAGAGCTCAGTAGTGAAGGAAGAGGGAGTTTTGCTATTCATTGAGGGGAAACAGATTGAAACCCCAGAGGCAGCACAGTCACCTTGGCCAAGAGGTCGAATTCTTGAGGAGAATCAATTTTTCTGAGAGGGACACAAATTTGATCTCTCTAGGTCGAGGGATTCCAGAGGTAGAGGGAGAAGCCAATATTTTTTCGCAAAACAGATCTCTAGCTAGACGTAGTAGTTTTGCAACAGTTTGCTAGAGAGAAACTAGCGTCGAGTGGAAGAAGATCACAGACTTTGGGAAAATCTTCCTCAGGGAACTTCTAGTGTCAAGAAGTTCGATTTCCCTTGTAGGTCAACAGTTGTTGCGAGCAGTTTTTCTCACCCTAGTAGGGAGTGCGAATAGCCTAGCAGTAGCTGAACAAAAGGGAAGAGGAGATTTTGGACATTATTTGAGATGGCCACTACCAGACTACGAGATTAGGACAGGTTGGATGGCCCTGCCTACTATGTCATCTGGAAGGCAAAGATGTCCTTCCTTCTGGATGAATATGGTTTGAAACTATATATTGATGCAGTGGTAGTAGTACCCCAGGATGCAGATCAGCTGAAGGAGTACAAAAATGAGATGGCGTGAGCAAAGAGATTGATCCTAGATGATGTCCAGGATCATGTTGTATCACATACAGCAGCCAAGGGAACAACCAAAGAAATGTGGGATACACTTTCCACGCTATATCACGGCACTTCAGAGTAGCAGAAGATGTACTTAGAGGAAACGCTGAGATGCACTAGGTTGCAGAAAGGGGAACAAATAGACCCCTTCCTCACCAAGATTTCGGAGATCCGGGATCAATTGTCAGTTCTTGGTGCAGTGCCTCAAGCCACAGAGCTAGTGCAATTGGCACTCAACCTTTTCTTCGAGGAGTGGAAAGTATTCATCCAAAGCATTTTGGGCAAAGAAACCTTGCCAAGGTGGGACAGGATGTGGGCCGAATTGCAGCAGGAGGAGTTGAGACAAGACTTAGTGAAGAGCTCCATTAGTGACAGCAACAGTGGATCGAAGCAGGTGAAGGAGGAGGAGAATGTGGCCCTCGCATCAAAGGATCCTAATCAGGGACAAGGGAAACAACAAAAGAAGAAGAAGGACCTGTCAAAGGTCAAGTGCTTCAGATGTGATGAGATTGGTCACTACAAAACCCAGTGTCCTCTCAGAAAGAAGGACAAGGAGGAGAAGTAGGACTAGCAGGCAACATCAACAGAGATTGATAAGCTATCCTCCAGGCTGGAGGAAGACTTCACTATGTTTGATGATATACCCTGAGTGAAATGGGGTGATTTGGTGTTGTAACCCTAGATGGGCAGGATTCTTGAGGAGGTCCACCTCTTGAATCAATACCTTGCTACGAGGGTCCACATTTTTTTGTAGCAGGATGGATTAGTGGTAGTAGATGCAAACAGATGCATCATACTGATCACAGTTGATTCAGTATTTAGGATGCTTTTTAGTTGCAGATGTTGCAATTGCAGCAGCAACAGATGAAGAGGGAGTTACAGTGCAAATGCAGTGTTGGTAGTAGTTCAGCAGAGTCAACAACAACACATATCAGAGTTGCGCAGTAGTTGGTTGGCAGTAGTAGCTAGACATTAGCAACGTGACAGGAGATGATGCAGAGACAGGGTGTTGCTACAAGGGGCAACAACACTAGAACATATTCCTCGCTAAGAGGGAGTGTTAGTTTTTGTAGCATTGGATGTGTTCTAGCCTTGAAATTTTGTGGAGAGACTAGAATGCATGAGATCTCGAAAACCCATAAATCGTTTCTGGAAATTCCGCCTAGAAATGACTTGATTAGATTATTAGTCAATTTTTAAATTTTCCTAAGTCTAAACTTAGGGAATATGACTAATTAATCATAATTAATTAAGGTTTGAATGTTCTAGAAACTCACACGGATCGACTTCAATTTAATCTTAGCCATCTATTAAGATCTAATCTTGGTCGTTGAAGTCTCAACAGAGGATTATAAGAAGTCAATGGGGCTTGGAGAAATAGCTTATGCAGATCGATTTCATGAGTAGCAACATTCAGTTTCCGGAGAGAGAGCTAGAGAAATCGAAGCACTAAGAGAGGGGCAAGGACAGTGAAGTCGGAGGAAGGATTCTAGTTCTAGTGAGTGCATTCGAAGAGAGGCAGAGGAGCCATAGAGAGGCTGACGTAGAGCAGCGCAATAGCCTCTAGAGGCAGAGTCGATTTTGCTGGGGGAAGCAGAATTTTAGTGCCAGAAGCTGGGCAGAGGTTCCAGAGTCTAGGAGAGACGTTTTCTTAGACAAACACTGATCATACGACTTGTGAAGTTGTTCCAAGCTGAGTGCAGGAGCAACTACGCTAGGGTGATGCAGTGACTGCGCAGAGGTAGTTTGGACGACTCAATTTGAGTTGAGGTCAGTGCCCGAATTTGCCTGTGGAGTGAGGATATTTCCTCACTAGATTTTTCTTGCCAGTATTTCTCTGTAGGATTTCTAGTTTCGGCATCCAGTTGTACTCATATTATTTCACTACTGGATAATAATAAAAGCTTTAGCTGCTGCACCAGTTTTCCCGAGTTGGGTTTTTCCAAGGAAATTGGTCCAAAAATATTTGTGTCATTTTATGTGTGTGTGCTAGTATTTCTTCCAGTGTTTATTTCTTCCGCAATTTATTTGTGTAGGTTGCAGTGTGATTGATTCAGTATTTGTTGTAGCTAACAGTGAATAAATTGTTAAAAATTAATTTAACAATTAGGAGAATTATTTCTAGTTGTTGCAATAGGAGTCAGGTTTCCGATTTTTCACAATCTAGGGTTAGGGTTAGTGTTTCTTGAAATATTGCTAAACAAATAATTCTATATGAAGTGTTTTTTCTTTTTTAATATAAATTACATTGAATAATTGTGAAAAAGAAAAATCCAACATTTATCGCATCGTAAGAACCTATTTCTAGGACTGACATCATCATCATATTGACTTTATGCATGTTTCACACACAAACTCCATTGCAAACCCTAAACTTTCCATATCTAATTGATAGTCTTCATCCTTTGTTGATTCATCATTATTAGACTATTTCTTCTAACTGTTATATGACATTGCATGCTCAATCATTGAATATCTGTTAAACCCTAATTGATAACAATTTTCTAATTGGTCTAAGGAGAGAGTGCATATACTTTGGTAAAGAACATCTTATCCTTCCTGGCTCCATGAATACCCTATCCCAATCATTAGATCCGATCCATAACCTTGGACCATTCTTATTAAATATCCTTTAAGTGATCTATATAAGGAATCCTCCCTTGTTGTTCAAATACCACTAAATAGTTGGATAAGGCTATTGAGGTAAAAATGGTAGTAGATCTCTTGTTTCAATGAAGTCTGGACTGCCTAGTTAGGCTTTGCACTAGGCCTGTTAGATTTTTTGGGAACAATGATCACGTACTTCTTGGTGTTGATTGTTGATGATGACATCCTCATTGATGATCAACTGCCTTGGTTGAGTTGGTGTTGCATTCTTCAAGATCACTTGATGGTTAGATGTTGATGATAATCCTAGGTTCCATGAGATGGTGGCAACTCCTTACCTCATGGTTATGTGCACATTTTTACGAAGGCTTGGTTATGGCATTGTTGGATTAAATTGCTAACATGATGGTTATTGAGAACATATATGCTATAAGCTATAAAGAGAGGAAAAGTGAAAATATTTCATAAAAGGACCACCCTTTTTATTATAATATACTAACCTAAGCACTACAAAGGGTCCTCCTCATTTATCATTGTTCACTAGCCTAAGTATTAAATATGGATGGAAAGTGGAAATTGATATTGTAAAGTATTTTGGTTGGGATGTTGTATTAACCATGGAATACCCACTTGGAGCTCATATATCTTTCTTATAATCTATAGGAAGTAAGGGGCCACCCCTCTCTAAACCAAGCCACTTTAAATTATAATTATGAATGAGCCATCACTCTATCTTAAGTTTATATAATGACATGGTGAAGTAGGGGACAAATTTGTGGATATGACATCATCGAGCCTTCTTGTGTTTGTTACTCATACAATGCTCTCATGAAAGAATATGCTATGGGGGGTGCACTTGATAAATGGGATTTGAAATTTGTAGATCTTATTTGACATGGAATGATATAGAAAGGTGGTGAACTATGGGTCTATTACGGAGATTGAGTACATAAAGAAACCAAGATAGCTTTGAAGAGTTATCTGTATTGTATTGATTAATGAGAAAGTGAAATGTTTCTTATGAAGTATTAGAAGTAAGTTGAGTCAATCCACTTTATGATTGTGAGATAGACTAAGAAACACAATAAAGTGAAATAAAACATAGAAACATAAAATAATCTAAAGTTGAATTGACTGTATTTATGGCTAAGTTTGATATCTAATTGACCATTATTAGCTAATACTTACTTTAACACCCTCCCTTAACGGTCAATATACTAACTACAACAATCTTATCCTAAAATTTTACATATTTTTTAGGACCCAAAGACTTGGTGTGAATGTTTGCATCTTTTTTCTTTGTGTGACAGTGTTGTAGCTTGATAGATCCATCCTAGACAAGCTATTTGATGAAGTGGAAATGTATGTCAATATGTCTGGTTTGCCCTTGGAACACTGTATTCTTGGAAAGTTTTATCACCCCTTGATTTTCATATAATAGGGGTGTTGACTCTATTTGCTACATTTGCATCTCTAAAAGCATAATTTTTAAAACTACCTCACATGCTCCTTTTATTGCTCCTCGATATTTTTCTTTTGTTGATGAAAGGGATATCAAGCATGCTGCTTCTTGTTGGTCCATGTGATTGCACTTGTGCAAAGGTTGAAAACATATCTGGAAGTGAATTTTCTATCATCAACAAAACCTTCCCAATCAGAAATGAATGCCCACATAGCTAAGGGTCTTTGCTTATATTGTACATAATGCCAAAGTCAAGTCTCCCTTTCACATATCTCAACATTCACTTCGTCGTGTTCTAGTGCTCTACCTTTGGCATTGTCATGAATCTAGAAATGAATCTCACAACAAAACACAAATTAGGTCTAGTGGATGTAAGATATATCAAGTTACCTGCTAGTTGTGTGTATATTGACTCATTAACCTTAGAATTAGTTTTGGATGAAAGTTTCATCCCTTTCTCCATATGTGTAGATGATATTTTTCAATTGGTCATTTTGAACCCGTTAAACAAACTCCTGGCATATTTTTGTTTGTGAAAAAAATGCCACTACTTGTTTCCCAAACTTATGCACCTAGACAGTAGTGTAGGAGGCCTATATCAGTTATGTCAAAAGTTTTTTCATATTGGATTTGATCTATTCTTTAGCACTTTTATCATTTCTTGTAATAATGACATCATCTACAAATATAACCAAAAGGATTGTATCTTTACAAATTATTTTGACATACATATCAGAATTTGAAGGACTCCATTGGAATATCAATTCATCCAAGTATATGTGAATCTTTATGTACGATGCCTTGGATGCTTGCTTCAAACCATATAAATCCTTTTGTAGTCTGTAGGTCACATACTCCTTCCTTGTAACATAAAAAATCTATGGTTGATGGATGTAGATATGTTCCTACAAATATCCATTGGGGAAGGCACTCTTCACGTCCATTTGATGGACCTTCCAACTAGACGGTGCTACTATGGATAAAGCAAGTCAAATGGTGGTCATATTTGTCGTAGAGGCAAAGGTTGTTGATTTTGGGCAGCATAGGATGTGCTCTAGCCATGAAATTGGGTGGAGAGGATAAGGCACATGAGATCTCCAAGACCCAGAAATCGTTTGGAGAAATTCCACCCGGATGAAGAATTATAATTAATATTTTTAATGGGTTCTTAAGTCTAAACTTAGGAAAATAAAAATATTAATGTGTATTAATAAAATATGGGTGAGAAAGTTCTAAATTACGAGGATCAAGCTAGTTCTAATATTAGCCATTGATTAGGGACTTAATCTCGGTCGTTGATTCGTCAACAGGAAAAGTATAAGAGGAGGCTTGAGGGTCAGTTGGAGACACACTGAAGAAAGATCAAGAATTTGATTTTCTGGGGCGAAGTTTGCTGAGGAAATTGAGTTAGTGATTAGAGTTGCAGTGAGGGTAGTTCAGTAAGGGATTTTTCATCCGACGTTGATGAATACATAGTAGAGAGGTAGCGCAGTGCTGGGAGAGAGAACGCAGGCCCTAGAAGGGCTGACGTAGAGGTTGTAAAGCTGATGTAGAGGATGCAAAGGGCTGACACAGAGGCCGTAAAGCTGATGTAGAGGATGCAGAGGGCTGACGCAGTGAGACACAGAACTCCTAGAGGCTGATGCTGGGTTTCAGAGGCAGCGTTGGGAGATTTTGTGGGGTAGATTGGGAGTAGATCAGCAGATTCTGAGTCAGGATAGGGTGACGCAGCTCCTAGAGGAGTGACGCAGTTCCTGAGCAATGCTTGGAGCAGCTTTCGCTGTCCAGCATAGGTAACAACCAGAGTCGCTATGGGGTTTGATCATCTAGTTGTTGATTTTCCGGAATATCTGTCTCCGGATAGAGGTACTACTGTCGAGGATATTCTCTATTGGGTGAGCCATTTCTAGCACCCTAGTTGTATTCACGAAATCTTCTTAATAATATGCTGCACCGGTTTTCCTGAATTGGGTCAGTTGGAGACACACCAAAGAGAGATCAAGAATTCGATTTTTTGGGGTGAGGTTTGCTGAGGAAATCGAGTTAGGGATCAGAGTTATAGTGAGGGCAGTGCAGTGAGGGATTTTCATCTGAGGCTGAAGAATACATAGAGGTTGACGTTGGGCTTCAAAGGCAGCATTGGGAGATTCTGTGGGGCAGACTAGGAGCAGATCAGTAGATTCTGAGTCAGGATAGGGTGACAGAGCTCCTGGAGGAGTGACGCAGTTCCTGAGCAGTGCTTGGAGCAGCTTTCGCTATCCAGCATAGGGAACAACCAGAGTCGTTGTGGGGTTTGATCATCCGGTTGCTAATTTACCGGAATATCTGTGTCCAAATAGAGGTACTACTACCGAGGATATTCTCTGTTGGGTGAGCCATTTCTGGCACCCTAGTTGTATTCACGAAATCTAATTAATAATACAAACCCTCTATATGCTGCATCGATTTTCCCGAATTGGGTTTTTCTAGGGACGATTGTCCAAAAATAACGGTGTCCCTTGTGTTATTGTCTCAGTTTATTTTAGTGCATGATTTGTATATTTGTGAAGGCTGCAATTGTGTTTACTTTGATGCTTATGCAATTAAATAACTTGTTAATGTAAAAAACAAGTAGGAGATTGTAAACCAGTGATTGCAATAGGGGTTTTGGATGTGTTAGACTCAAGAATTTTCACAAAGGTCTCCTCCTCATATTCAATGCCTTCTTGCTTGGATAACCTTTTGTAGTTGTTACCGACCAAAAGTGGGTACCCCTAGGAGAACTTTTCTTTGATTAATCTTCTTCCAACCAACAGCTAGTAGCTCCTGATAGCCACCTTATAGTCGATGTGATGTGCCACTTTATCTCGGATCCTTGCATTAATTGTATGTTTCCTCGCCCATTTGTCAAAAGCACATGTTAGAAGGTGGTAAATCCAACCCAAAATGTATGCCTTTCATTGTGCAGTCAGGTGCTTATGCTTGTTTTTCATTTAGGAATATTGGGCATGGATTATTGTGTGACCTAGAAGAAGGAAGGAATTTGACTGTGGGTTTGTTCCCTCACTTTTAATGGGGGGTTAATCTTTAATCCTAGTTCTGTGGGCTCTCCCATATTGGTTTTTAGGCTTTAGGAAGGGCACTACTTGGGAAGCCTTGATTTTGGTAGCATGGTCTTGTTTTCTCATTCCACATTTTTTTGCTCCCATCCACACATTACAAGCCCTATTTCATCATCTTCCTTCTCTAGGTCCACAAGGCACTGGCACAACCCCCTTCCCTTGTCCACATATCTAGGTTGGGCATGGAAATGTTGTACTAGTGGCTGATGCAGCTAAAAGAAAGTTAAAAGCATATCATGGCCACAAGCAAGAAAAAAAAGAAAAGAATATTATAAAATGCAAAAGATGGTTGGACATTAATTAGCACATGGGAAAAGCCAAACATGAGCTCTACCCCTTATCATCATGGCCATCACCCTGGTTCCTAGGGCCCCATGAGTGCCCCACATCATTAAGGAACCCATGCATGTCCCAACTCCTTATGGGCTATGAACTGCCCCACCTTAAGGGGGTAATAATTGCTTTACGTCATACATGGCATGCTCTCATTTCCTGGAGCCCTAAGCAGTAATGCAAAAGAGGGGTGGAAAAAAAAGTTAGAGTAACTCATGTATCCACAATTTCTCCCTCCTACATCTATATACTCAAAATTTGGACATCCCTTATTATTTCCATCCTTGTATCCATGGCATTCGGCCTTGATACTCTTGTAAACCCATCCATTTAATCATCATTCATAGGCCAACTATAAATTGAAAGTTGTACCAAGGACTTGTGTTTCCCCTTAGGGGTTGGGAACACTTAATAGGGTCGTTTCTTAACCACTCCTACCAATGGAGGGTGTTGTCGCGCAGATTGACACGACAACGCTCAGACCGGGGGCTGTCACTCCGATCCCCGATCCCTCCGTTTAAGCCTGTCTCCCGCAGCTAAGGGGGGTAGACCCTGTGAGATAATGAAGACCAACTGTCGACCAGTTGGTTGGGAGACACGAGACATGATAAGACAAACACTAGATAAATTCGATTTCAGCAGACCAGTGCCTAAAATGATTACTTGTTAAATGATGTAGAAAACATGAAACGTGAACAGAATCATTTGTCATCAGCTAGGACGACATTCAGCAACTGAAAACTTCGACAAGATAAATGCTTGAAACCACCACGAGAATCGTAAATTAACCAGATATCAATATTCGGTGTCTCGACTTGAAAATTTTAGATCTCAGCATGAAAGATAACGACTAAAAAAAACAACTGAATCCAACAAAAATTAATTTTCCACGAATTTTTTTTATTTTTTCTGACAAAATTAAACTTAAAACAAAATCTTAAAAAAAAAAGAAATTTTTATTTGATTTTTCATTTTATATTTTTTATGATTTTTTTAATTTATATATAAAAAATAAAACAAATTTATCTGAATCTAACACTAAAATTAAAATCTCAACCCTAAACTTTTTAAAAAAAAATTTATTTATTTTATTTATTTTTTTTTTTTTTTTTTTTTATTATTTTTTGTATTTTTATTTTTTTATTTATTTTAAAAAATTAAAGTAAACCAAACTAAATTTTAATTAAACTAAATAAAATGTTTTACAATTCTAAACCCTAAAAAATTAAAAAAAAAAAAATTTGATCTAACTTTAAATTTTTTTATTTTTTTTGATATTTTTATTTTTTTTTATTTTATTTTTATTTTTAATAACTTAAACAAAATAAAATAAAAAAATCTAAATTGAAACTATTTAAAAAAAAAAAAAACTAAACCTAAAACTAATGAAACGTGACCATAAATTAAAAAAAATGAAAACGATTTCAAAAAAAAAATAAAATAAAAACGAACTAACCCTATGCTACGCTACCCGTGACTCTCTATACGCCTACGCAGACCCAAAACACAAAATCGCTTTTGAAAATATTGACTGCGCTAACAGGAAAATACATGCGTATAACAACCTCCCGAAATCGATTAAATGAGAACGATTTACCTTGATCCGTGGTCGATTTTTACTGTGCACGCATTTTTCATGGCATCGTATACCTGATCTTGCAGGTTCACTCGTGTTTGGCTGCGGCTCATTGATTATTTCTGTGTGCAGATTGAACGCTGGCGTGGATATGAGGGCGGTTTGCAGGTACGCAGGATTTCGATGATAGCCAGACGGACGGGCATGAAAACTGCGCCCAGCTTCAACCAACAAATAACAATGACTGCACCCGATTTTACATTCACCTGTGTGGACTGCGGAAAGGAAGATTAAAAGCCGCAACGCCTGATACCTCACGTCCTTAAAAAAAATCGATTTGTGGCTTAGTGTATTTCGCAGGTAAGCTGTGACGATGGAAAAGGCTGGCCCGTGGATAAATTTGACTGCACGTGAGGTGATAAATGTTCCCTGTTTCGACTGATGGCTCAGTTTACTGATGCGTTTGCTGGGGCGTGTGTGCAGGTGGAGGTCGATTGATTGCAGGTTTAGAAGTGGAGCAGCAAAGGGAAACGATGGTGTAGAGGATGCAGGTGAAAGCTGAGTCGTTCCACATTTGAAGACGCCAGCAGCCACGATGAAATGAAAAGGAGACTCAGCTGTTATAAACAAAAACGATTTGGGCTTTGGAATGTGACCTGCACAGTGAACCAAAATCTGGGAACAATGAAAATAAATAAAACCCTAGCAATAAATAAAAAAAAAATTATTTACAGTTTTGGCCCTTTTAACAGCCAGATCGGCAATAAGCACAGTAAAAGATTTAAAAAAATTGATGATTTTCAGATTTTCACTGTGAAAACTTCAGAAAAATCTCTCATGCAAACTTAAAAATAAACCGAATGATAGACCCAGGATCAAATCCGACTGGGCTCAGCAAAGAATGCCTGTGGGAGTTGGCTGGTTCAGCCAAGAACTTCCCCGAACGCCCACAAATTTCCTCCAAAAAAATGTCTTCTGCACAGCTCAAAACAACCATCAGTAAAGAGGGCCAAAATGCTGCTAGATCTCAGGAAGTAATGGAGATACCTGCCATTACTTCAGAAACCCTAACAACACCCAAACCCTAGCACGTGAACAAGATACCTGTGCTCACAAATACTCAACAAAAAGCTATTATTAATGGCTGAAAATGACATATACAGAAAATTAAACGATCTCACAGCATTTCAAGAGAGTAACACCAGCAAGATATGGACCCCAAAGTCTTCTTTATTAACCAGAAACAGATTTACAAGAGAGCTTCTTCAGTCTTTGACCCACAGATCCGATGATCTGAAATGACCTCCTAAAACCCTATATAAAGGAAATGATCCCAACGGCTAGTTCGAGTGATCCATGTTGAAATGATCTCGACCGTCGATGAGGATCAAAACAGCTCTTAATCTCATCCGTCGAAAATATTATTATTTTTTTTTTTTTTAAATTATTTTTTAAAATTTATTATTTTTTATTTTTTTTATTCTTTATTATTTTTTCTTAATTTTTTTTAATTTTTATTTAATTTTTATTTATTTTTTTAATTTTTATTTATTTTATTATTATTTTATTATGGATCAACGAACTAAGCCTTTGGAAACATCACCTAGGACCTAGGACTTAGGACTGATGAGGGGATTTAAACATTTTTTAACCCTCAGGACATATTACATCATGATTTTGACAATTTACATCTCAAGGGAGAAAAACCCTTTTAACACAGACCCTCACAAAACACCCAGGTCTGTGACACGACTATAATCTAGCAGGTTAACACACTAGGATTCTCTAAAATTCCAATGACAAAGTCTATCCCGGCTTTGGGGTCAGGTTTGAAGGAAAACTCTGCCGATCCGTGGATCGGTGAGACGAAAAACCTTCCGGGACATAGATTATCATGGGAAAGTTAGGTCCACCTAGGCAATTTTCAACACGACTCATATCTGCTAGGATTATTTACAATTAATACATGCAGACTGGGTTTACAATTAAATCGATCGAGCTGCTGATGACTGCAGGATGGCACGGACACGCTGATTAGGTGCTGCCCCTTTTTTGTAAAAAATAGGGGGTGTACTGCATGGGTAGTTGACTGGTAGAGGTCAACATCTGGCTCTACTTGGGGACACGTTGCTGCTTGCAGGAATGTGAGAATCCAGAATCTGCACCCATACGACACACAGATATGAATAAGTAGCGTCCATTCTAAAATCATCATATACATTAAGCACAGGAAAGATAAAAAGCTCTTCATTTATTGACTAACTAATAACATGAAAGCAAATCTAATCCTACAGACAAAAATGAAATGCTGAAAAGACAAGGATCAGGGATAGAAATATGATACAAAGGATGCCCTACGGCATCAGATGTGTTCAATATAGTGCATACTGAGCATTTGCCTGCTTTCAGGCAAATCTGTCGGCTGCTTGTCGGATGTACCATGTCCAATTTTGCATATGGTTGGACTCTTTCCTATCCGAAAATCAAGCTGCTCGCGGCCGTCTGATGTGTCAAATCTTCTTCTTATTTTCTTTCCCTTACGCTTTTTCTTTCTGGCAGGCTGGATTACTGATGACTTGGAACTTTCTGTTTCAAAGCTTTCAGATGAAGGATATAAAATATGCGTGACATGTTTTTCTTCATCTCGCATCTGATCTTCATCGTTCTTAAGTTTATCTGGATCACCATCAATTAACCACCTTTCAATCGAACCAATGACCTCCTCATAGTAAGATGAAGCTTGTTGCGACAAATGAGAAGGCTCCAAATTTATACGGCTAGAGCGTTCAACCTTTATAGCACTGATTTCCCTGGTATGATCTTCTGTCATGGTTAATAACTTTCTCTGAATACACATCTGATTAGCTTCCATATCTCTTATTATTTTATCGTCTTTTTCCTTTATGACCATCAAGCAATGCTGTATAGAGTTTATCTCTTCGTCATGATTTGCTTGCATGGTAGCCAACTGATTATTATGATCAAATGTCATGATAGTCATTTCTTCTTCCATAGTTAATAACTTTATGTCGCATAGAATCAATTTCACTATCATGATTATCTTTCATGGTCATCATACTTTCCTCTAAGCCCGATAACCTGCTTCGCATCAAACTAATTTCTGTGTTATGATTAGTCTTCATGGCCTCAATTTCCTTAGCATGTTGATTTTGCATGATTTCCATCTCCCTATTACGCTTTTCGAGGTGAGCACATAAAGTTCTGACATCATTAGCGTAACTAGTTTGATTGATTTCCATATTTTTTACCAGCGACCTTAATTCTTGTATAATTTGCTTTTGCTCTTCTTTTTCATTATCATTTGTCTGATCTATAATGGCACAAGTGGATGGCACGTTTTGATATGAAGCATGGTCCTGGAAACTTTCACTGACAGCTGGACCTTTTTCATTATGATGCACAGTTTTAGAGGCACAAGGCGGACTATCTGGATAACCATATCTGTCTTTAAAAGCATTGACAATATCTTGTAAAGAGGTGAAGTAACCTTCAGGACAATTATTAAACCAATTTAAGGCATCACCCTCTAATGAAAAGACAAAAAGACGCATTTTGACATCTTCGTAATCGTACTGAGAGGGCCTACAATATATGATCATTATGCGAGTGAACAAACATAGATGCCTTTTTACAGCGACTGCATCACCAATTGAGAATGAAGGTAATTTAGAGATGGCCACTTCCGGAATGTCATGGAGGTCATCAAAATGACAAGGTTTAAACGAATAATCCATGATGAATAATAATAAGGGACCAAGTGGATGATAGAACGAGATCTCTGCTCAAGAAAATTAACAAATGAAAGAAGTGGAGTCGCCACTTGAACAATGAATCTGATTCTAGGATCCAAAAAGAAACCAACAGGCAGATATGAGGGAGGCTTCTTGTCTGGGAAAAATAAGAAAATGGAGTCGCCACCCAAACAAGAAACTAGCTGAAAAGACGCTGCTGATATGACGAAAGGTAATGTGATGAAAAGATCAAGAGATGCCAAAAATTTTGAAGCTGCCAGCTCAAATTAGAGATGAGAAGATGAGAAGATGAATGTCGTTGAAACACCAGGGATAGAAAAACTCTATCCCCGGCAACGGCGCCAAAAATGTTGTCGCGCAGATTGACACGACAACGCTCAGACCGGGGGCTGTCACTCCGATCCCCGATCCCTCTGTTTAAGCCTGTCTCCCGCGGCTAAGGGGGGTAGACCCTGTGAGATAATGAAGACCAACTGTCGACCAGTTGGTTGGGAGACACGAGACACGATAAGACAAACACTAGATAAATTCGATTTCAGCAGACCAGTGCCTAAAATGATTACTTGTTAAATGATGTAGAAAACATGAAACGTGAACAGAATCATTTGTCATCAGCTAGGACGACATTCAGCAACTGAAAACTTCGACAAGATAAATGCTTGAAACCACCACGAGAATCGTAAATTAACCAGATATCAATATTCGGTGTCTCGACTTGAAAATTTTAGATCTCAGCATGAAAGATAACGACTAAAAAAAACAATTGAATCCAACAAAAATTAATTTTCCACGAATTTTTTTTATTTTTTCTGACAAAATTAAACTTAAAACAAAATCTTTAAAAAAAAAGAAATTTTTATTTGATTTTTCATTTTATATTTTTTATGATTTTTTTTAATTTATATAAAAAAAAAAACAAAATTTATTCTGAATCTAAAAAATCCTAAAATTAAAATCGCAAACCCTAAACTTTTAAAAAAAAAATTATTTATTTTATTTATTTTTTATTTCTATTTTAATTTTTTTTGGTAATTTAATTTATTTTTTATTTAAAAAAAATTAAAGTAAAACAAATAAATTTTAATTTAAACTAAATAAAATGTTTTTTAAATTCTAAACCCTAAAAATAAAAAAAAAAAAAAATTTGATCTAAACTTAAAATTTTTATTTTTTATTTGATTTTTATTTTTTTATTTATTTTTATTTTTTAACAAAACTAAACAAAATAAAATTAAAAAAATCTAAATTGAAACTATTTAAAAAAAAAAAAAACTAAACCTAAAACTAATGAAACGTGACCATAAATTTAAAAAAATGAAAACGATTTCAAAAAAATAAATAAAAACGAACTAACCCTATGCTACGCTACCCGTGACTCTCTATACGCCTACGCAGACCCAAAACACAAAATCGCTTTTGAAAATATTGACTGCGCTAACAGGAAAATACATGCGTATAACAACCTCCCGAAATCGATTAAATGAGAACGATTTACCTTGATCCGTGGTCGATTTTTACTGTGCACGCATTTTTCATGGCATCGTATACCTGATCTTCCAGGTTCACTCGTGTTTGGCTGCAGCTCATTGATTATTTCTGTGTGCAGATTGAACGCTGGCGTGGATATGAGGGCGGTTTGCAGGTACGCAGGATTTCGATGATAGCCAGACGGACGGGCATGAAAACTGCGCCCAGCTTCAACCAACAAATAACAATGACTGCACCCGATTTTACATTCACCTGTGTGGACTGCGGAAAGGAAGATTGAAAGCCGCAACGCTTGATACCTCACGTCCTTAAAAAAAATCGATTTGTGGCTTAGTGTATTTCACAGGTAAGCTGTGACGATGGAAAAGGCTGGCCCTTGGATAAATTTGACTGCACGTGAGGTGATAAATGTTCCCTGTTTCGACTGATGGCTCAGTTTACTGATGCGTTTGCTGGGGCGTGTGTGCAGGTGGAGGTCGATTGATTGCAGGTTTAGAAGTGGAGCAGCAAAGGGAAACGATGGTGTAGAGGATGCAGGTGAGAGCTGAGTCGTTCCACATTCGAAGACGCCAGCAGCCACGATGAAATGAAAAGGAGACTCAGCTGTTATAAACAAAAACGATTTGGGCTTTGGAATGTGACCTGCACAGTGAACCAAAATCTGGGAACAATGAAAATAAATAAAACCCTAGCAATAAATAAAAAAAAAATTATTTACAGTTTTGGCCCTTTTAACAGCCAGATCGGCAATAAGCACAGTAAAAGATTAAAAAAATTGATGATTTTCAGATTTTCACTGTGAAAACTTCAGAAAAATCTCTCATGCAAACTTAAAAATAAACCGAATGATAGACCCAGGATCAAATCCGACTGGGCTCAGCAAAGAATGCCTGTGGGAGTTGGCTGGTTCAGCGAAGAACTTCCCCGAACGCCCACAAATTTCCTCCAAAAAAATGTATTCTGCACAGCTCAAAACAACCATCAGTAAAGAGGGCCAAAATGCTGCTAGATCTCAGGAAGTAATGGAGATACCTGCCATTACTTCAGAAACCCTAACAACACCCAAACCCTAGTACGTGAACAAGATACCTGTGCTCACAAATACTCAACAAAAAGCTATTATTAATGGCTGAAAATGACATATACAGAAAATTAAACGATCTCACAGCATTTCAAGAGAGTAACACCAGCAAGATATGGACCCCAAAGTCTTCTTTATTAACCAGAAACAGATTTACAAGAGAGCTTCTTCAGTGTTTGACCCACAGATCCGATACCCTGAAATGACCTCCTAAAACCCTATATAAAGGAAATGATCCCAACGGCTAGTTCGAGTGATCCATGTTGAAATGATCTCGACCGTCGATGAGGATCAAAACAGCTCTTAATCTCATCCGTCGAAAATATTATTATTTTTTTTTTTTTTAAATTATTATTTTTTTTAATTATTATTTTTAAACTTTTATTTTTACTTATTATTATTTTTTAATTTCTTAATTTTTTTTAATTTTTATTTAATTTTTATTTATTTTTTTAATTTTTATTTATTTTATTATTATTTTATTATGGATCAACGAACTAAGCCTTTGGAAACATCACCTAGGACCTAGGACTTAGGACTGATGAGGGGATTTAAACATTTTTTAACCCTCAGGACATATTACATCATGATTTTGACAATTTACATCTCAAGGGAGAAAAACCCTTTTAACACAGACCCTCACAAAACACCCAGGTCTGCGACACGACTATAATCTAGCAGGCTAACACACTAGGATTCTCTAAAATTCCAATGACAAAGTCTATCCCGGCTTTGGGGTCAGGTTTGAAGGAAAACTCTGCCGATCCGTGGATCGGTGAGACGAAAAACCTCCCGGGACATAGATTATCATGGGAAAGTTAGGTCCACCTAGGCAATTTTCAACACGACTCACATCTGCTAGGATTATTTACAATTAATACATGCAGACTGGGTTTACAATTAAATCGATCGAGCTGCTGATGACTGCAAGATGGCACGGACACGCTGATTAGGTGCTGCCCCTTTTTTGTAAAAAATAGGGGGTGTACTGCATGGGTAGTTGACCGGTAGAGGTCAACAGGTCCTATTCTCACCACAAAGATTTATTCATGCTACCACCTCAGAGATTCAGTCTTGTTGCCATCTCAAAAATTCAATCCTGCATTTATGCCTCAGATTTGTCTTTCAAAAAGCCTCAAATTCATCCTGTTCCCTGCCTTAGATTCACCCTTTTCTTTCTGCCTCAGATGATCCAAATTCTTGCTTGAGAAGGAGGACAAAATTCCATATATATATCAGACTGGATGGCCAAATGGGTGCCCCTTTGACTAGGGCCGACTTGATTAGGAGGGTCAACTTGCCTTATTTTGGAGCCAAAAAATCAGTTTTGAAAATTCAAAATTTATCTTTTGAAAAGGACATGAAGAACATGCCTTAAAAGTTCTCTTTTGACAGTAACATGAAGAACATGCTTTATATCTATCATTACATATATTTCTAGGGCTAAAATGAAGACCAACCATAGCTACAAAAGTCAACACCGTAAATTTTCATGTTCTCTACATTCACCATTGAGTAAATGTGCATGTCTGGGGGGGTAGACTGAATCTATAGGGGTTATCTCTCACCCTTTCCAGTATCTCAAAGGGACCATATCACAGAGCCTTACTTTTCTTACCAGGACCCTATAGCCTCTCCTTGTACAAGTATAACCATACTCTATCTCCCACCTGTAAGGACTTCTCTATTCTGTGTTGATCATGCCTGGGCTTGTATTTTTCCAGTAACTTCTGCAATGTCTCCTTGACCTGTGTATGGATTTTCCTTATCTTCTCAACAAACTTTTCATCCATAAAGGCATTCCCTATAAGATCCTCCCTCACTCCTCCTTACTGCCCATATGCAATATCCAAAAGTAAAGGTGGTAGATATCCAAAACAAGTTTCAAATGGGGACTTACCAATAGAAGTGCGGACTACTCTACTATAAGAGTGTTGTATATATACCAGTATTTTCATTCCAAGTCTTCGAATGCTTTTGATTGTATCCCCTCAAAAGTTGCACCATAGTCCCATTGACTACTTCTATTTGCCCATCTATCTGTGGATGGCACGCTATAGACCTCTTTAACTTCATATCCATCTTCTCACCCAATGTAGTCAAAGTGCACTGAGAAATCTTGTGTCCTTGTCTGAAACAATGCTCCTTGGTATACCAAAGTGCACCCAAACCTGTCCAAAGAACAAGTTCGGTGCTTCTTGCTTACTAATGGTCTTTTTACAAGGCATCGAAAAAGACATCTTGCTAAGCTTGTCAACTACCACGAACAGGTATTCATGTCCCTTCCTACTTGTTGGTAAACATCCCACAAGGTCCATGGAAATGCTCTCCCAAGGATGAGAGGGCACAAGGGATGATATAGACCATGTTTCCTATTACTAGGCTTGTCGGTACAACAAAGCATGCATCCTCTTATGAATCTAACTAATTGTTCTTGCATCATGGGCCAATACACACACCTCTGCAAGTTGGCCACTATCTTCCATACACCAAAGTGCCCTTGTGATATCCCCACTTAGCATTATTGCTAAGTGAAATATCAATTTTGGTCAGTTTTGTCTTATTTCATGTTTTCACTTAGGAAATGTGGGTTTAGAGGCCCCACATTGAATTTTGATTAAAGCAAGCCCCCAAACATTAGAGATGGAAGGGAAATATTGAGACACTAGTGGAGCATGGGGGCCACCCATTGAGAAATGTGCATGCATTGGAGGAAATTCAGTGGGAGGAAATCGAGTTGGGCTCACATGAGCATGTTGAGCATTTTGACAGAAGGAAGGAAACGCACTCATTTTGGCATTCATTCATCTTTGAGAAAACTTGTATTTGACATAGCACGCTTGAGATGAAGCCACGTCTGCAAGTGTTGTTTAGCACATGAGTGTTTCCAAGCGGAAATCTCAACCCTTGCTTCGGTGGACTTCGAGTGCCAACCCAAGGAGGGAGTTCTATCTATTCCAGTTCATTCCAATAGTGGGGAGTGCAAGTTTTTGGAGAGGTTCAGCAACAGCAGCTAGGACTACGCAGTTCTTGGAGGAGGTACGCTTGGGGGTTGAGGAGTCAAGGGAGTTTGGGGCTGAGATTTGAGGAGGAGCCTGGGGGAGTAACTGTTTGGAGATTGCAGCCAATTTGAGCGCTTTTTGCAGCAGAATTTACATGTGGGTTGAATTACCCAACAACAAAGCCATAGAGGGAATAGAGGGCCGAAATTCCAAGGTCAACCATCAGCCAAATCCTTCATGGGTTATTCTAGGTATTTGGTGGAGAGTCTGGGGTTATTTTCCGGAAATTTTCCAAGCACCGGAGAAGGTCATAGCAACAGTTCTTCACAGCCAGCAGCGTATTTTTTTGGGCAATTTAGCATAGAGCCAAGAGAGACAAAGAGTGAGCAACAAAACACTTGAGGGGGATTTCTCATTATTCAATTGGGCATTGCTAGCTTTTCTTGAGCAAGCCGAGGTGCACACTTTCTAGCACCACATTGTACCCTCTTGATTTTATAATAAATGGCTCAACAGCACAGTTTTTGGTGCAAATTCATGGATTGGTTTGTGTGTTTTATTTTCATGGTTTTTATGTCTATATATGCTTTCTTATTTATTATAAAAATTCCCTAGGAATATTACAGTGGTATCAGAGCTCATAGACTTGGCTCAGCCTGTGGGAGCAGCGCAATCTATGGCACCAAAGGATAGGCAAAACGTGACTAACCGGAGACAAAGATACAAGAGTAGAGAAAGGCAATTGCGGATTACTCTAGATCCTGTGATAACTTAACCGGGGGTTGTGGAGACAAACATGGCAGAGAATGAGAGAGATAAAAGTAGTAAGGAGGACGAGTTTGCTCATCATTTGCTAAAGGCAGTACATGACCTATCCAAGAGTATTGAGGAACTAAGGCAGCAGAATTGTGGCAACAACAAGGGTAAGGGAATTCAAGGGGAATTCCAGCTGGGTGAAGGCTCTGGTACTTCAGAGCACCACGCATCCTTTAATCCAAACATGCCTCTTATTCCCAACACACCACCTAGATCCACCATTCCCACGTTCTTGACATCTGGAGCTCGTGAGCAGCAAGGGTAGGAGGAGTTGCCTATGGGGGACTACTTCTTGGAGTATTAGTCCTATGGACCCAAGTTCAGGGAAGTTATCAGTTTCAGTGATTTTTGCCAGTTAAAGGGCAATAATAGGCCCAAGGGAAAGAGTGGGGGAAACTACACACAGGGCACATATTTGCAGCATACTGTGCGGAGGTTGTTTCTCCCAACTTTTGATGGCTCTTCTAAGAGCTCAGCCAAAAGCGTTGGTAGAGAAGTTGGATGTCTACTTCTAGCTAAACCAGATGACGGAGAGGGAGGCAATAAAAATTGCCACACTACATTTGGAGGGTGAAGCCCATGATTAGCGATTCCACGGGCTAACCACAATGGGACATGTCGGGGTGACAGCCTACGATGATTTCACCAGGAGGGTGTTAGAGCGTTTTGAGAGGAAAGATCCGAAGGGGCACTTTGGGGAGCTGACAAGGCTCAAGCAGACCGGGAGCATTGAGGCCTACATTTCGAAGTTTATGAGGCTGTTAGTGACGGTGTCGGATCTATCGGAGTCCAGGAGGATTTTCATGTTTATAGAGGGGCTAGCAAAACCACTGAAGGGACTGGTGAAGTCCAACAGACCCACTACCTTGCAGGACGCAATGGGGAGGGCCCAAGATTTGCAGAATGCTCTACCGAAGGTTAGAGCACCATGTGATATTCCCACTTAGCAATGTTGCTAAGGGAAATATACCTTGCCCAATTTTGTCTTATTTCAAGTTTGCACTTAAGAGATGTGGGTTCAGAGGTCCCACATGAATTTTGGGATTAAGTGGGGGCCCAAACATGTGTGCAGTGTTGTTTAGCACACGAGTGTCTTCGAGTGGAGATCTCAACCCTTGCTTCAGTGGACTTCGAGTGCCAGCCCAAGGAGGGAGTCCTACCTATACCAGTTTGTACCAGCTGCAAGGAGTGCGAGTTTGTGGAGAGAATTGGTACAAGGACTATGCAGCTCTTGGAGGAGGCACACTTAGAAGTTGTGGAGTGAAGGGAGTTAGGGGTTGAAGATTGAGGTGGAGTCCGGGGAAGTGTTGTGGGGGCTTCTCCAACTTTTTGGTGTAGTAGTAAACGCAACATTTGCTACAGGTTACATCTTCTGCTTGTGGAGGAAGGCCAAGCAATTGGGGGTCAATTTTGGAGCATCAAAACTAGGACAAACCCTTTTTAGGTTTTTCTGGGTTTATTAAGGAGAGGCCAAGATTAATTTGGCAAAATTTTATGGGCAGATTTGAGGGGTCAAAACGAGGTCCCAACTCAGCCAACAGCTAGAGGAGCTAAAGGGAAAATTGAGCTGAAATTCCAAGGTCAAAAATTGTCCAATTCCTTCGTGGGTTTTTGTGGATTATTGGCGGAGCGCTCGGGGTTAATTTCCCAGAATTTTCAGAGCACCCAAGGAGGCCCTAGCAGTAGTTCTTTGCAGCCAGCAACATATTTTCTAGGTAGTTTCAACACAGAGCCAAGAAAGAGCAGCATAGCAAGAGACTTGATGAAGGATTTCTTATTGTTCATTTGGGCTTAGCTAGCTTGTCTTGAGCAAACCCAGGTGCACTCTTTCCAGCACCTCATTGTACCCTCCTCTTATTATAATAAAATGGCTCAGCAATGCAGATTTTGGTGAAATTTCATGGTCTAACTCGTGTTTAATTTTCGTGATTTTATGTCTATGTTTGCTTTGTTATTTACTGTAAAAAATCCCTAGGAATATTACAGTGGTATTAGAGCCATAATGTTGGCTCAGCGTGTGTGAAACCCTTCGTTCTATGACAAAACCAGAATAAAAAGTTATCCAAAGAAGGATTAGAATCAAACAACATGGCAGTAACCTTGAAGGAGGTGATTAGGATGCAACAAATGATGATTGGTGTTGGGGAGAAGTTGATTAATTCGGAAATTGGGAATCAGGACATGATTGCAATCAATGTGGAGTTATTGGAAGCAAATTGGAGGGCATACCAATCGTTGGGTCATGGCATTTAGGCGTCCCTCTCTTTTTGGGAGTTTTGTGAACTAAGAGGCATGCACAAACTAATGTGGATTCAGTGGAATTATGTTGGGATGATGAGGAGGATTAAGGAAGAAGTTGAGATGAGAGAGAACATACCTATGGAGGATGGAGTTCATCTAGATACATTCTAGCCGATTGAGCATGAGGCTAATGGCACGCATGAGGAGCGCGAGGATACACCTAGTGTGAAGCAGGAGTCACCCTTGTTGGAGTTTCCTTTGGTAGCCCTAGTAGACAGATAGGAGTTGGCAGTTGAGCACACATTCATTGATGAGGTATCCCGGTCTATGATAGAGCTTCAAAATGGCAGCCACCTACAGCTGACTCATGAGCATGTCTTGCATGTTGGGTTGTCTATGGAGGAGCAGTTGAAGGCTCATGTCGAGCCCATGATGGAGGAGGATGTGCAACCATCCTTTGATCTAGCCATTGATGAGGAGCAGCATAGAGACCGCACGTTGGGATTCCAACACCGTTCGCTTCAAAGGCACACTGACAGGATCTACAACATTAGCAACCCACCCCTACGCATTGGATTGAGAGAGACGTAGCTACCTAGTCAAATCTCATGTGTTGACCTAAATATCAGGATGAGACGATCATAGTTGCACAAGGTGCAACAATCGTATGTTGGGGTTGTTCTATGTGCAGGAGTTCATGCATTCGATCCCTCTCTTAGGGTTGGATGGAGAGATATTCTGAGTTGGTAACCTATGGAGTGGGCTATCGAGATGGTGGTGGACCTGAGTGTAGCTCAGCAAGAGCTTCCACGCACTGGGGATACCAGAAGCGCAGACTGGCATTGGGTTTTGGGTGGGACTACCTATCATTTCCTAGGTATGTCAGTTGACTACAACCTGGATGGTACAGTTGACCTAGCAGTTGAGCGTGCACATTCGCTAAGGGAGTCTCGGTCAGCACCAGTGGCCAACCAATTTATGGACAGATTCCTTTGGTTGTCTTGGTATGACGTTTGTACACAGGATAACGGGGTAATCAACATACTCTGGCAGGAGTTTGTCAGAGGAGGTGACATTGGCAAGCCACCAAATGGTGCCTTGTATGGAGCTGGGGACTCTTCGCTTTTGTGTGGGGCACAGAGGACGCAGAGGAGCAACGCAGTGGTAGCATCATTGCTGACACATAGGGAGATTCACTTCTCGGATCCCTCAGGGGGGATTTGGAGTGAAGATCCATTCATCGGCGAGTATAGTGATGCCATGGTGGAGGTGATGATACTGATCAGGTGTGGGCCAAGACGTAGAGACACAGCTCTAGGCCATCACATCCAGGGATGTGTGGGAGCATCTAGTATTAAGCAGTGGACTACAGGTGGACATGGAGATGCATGGTGGTGTACTGTAGTGTGTTGGATCGCGTTGTGGAGTAGGAGTGCCTTACATCACATTGAGTACACGCAGGGAGTGATTGGTGCCTTGACGCAGACAGGACGGAAGACGATACAGGATGGTATAGCCTTAGCCAGGGGTATCCAGTGGTGTGTAGGGACCGGTTGCGGCTTACAGTGGCATGTCAAGGAGTACATCAATACTTGGTGGTATGTAGTGACACATGATGCAGGGCAGCAGACGCTTAGAGTGTTGCCTCCAAGGAGACTTATGGATCAAGGCATTGAGTGTACCATTGGATGTAGCTCACCTAGGATTGATGAGGACATTATTGAGCATCTGGGGACACCATGTTTAGCGGAGACAGGGCTTCGAGGAAGTTATCAACAAATCCAAGGCGAAAAGAGTGTCCTTCATAGGATCGCTCTTGAGCATTCAGGCAGACTTTTGATCATACCCTTTGGAACATACCTACCCATCATCCTTCAGTGTTGCTTACAGTCACAGAGTGTTTGGTTGTTTCCCCTTGATACTCTCCATTCAGGTAGCAGGGCATGGGAGGCTCACCCTAGACAGTTGGATGAGACACCACGTGTCATGAGCCGAGAGGAGACTCACCAATTGAGACCCTTGGTAGGTGCACAAGTTGTTGGATACAGGATTAGGGATGGTGTGGTTGATAGTCAAGGTAGCATATGTTCCAAACCTGAGCTCACACTTGAGGGACGGTGGATGGTAGACTTCGTCTTTAGGAGGGTACCCGGACTTCGAATAGTGTCCAGGTGTATCATAGGAGTTCGGATAGCAGATTTCACTTCGTGGTCTGGCAGGTTTGCATACGTGGGACATACCCCTGATATTTGGGGTCCACTTAAGGGATACATACAGGTGTCAGAGATAAGGACCAAATAGGTTCTAGCAGATACAAGAGCTAAGCAGCGACATCCTGTGAGGAGAGGGAGTTATGAGCTCCCCGTATGTTTGGGGGGATCCAAGGACCCGGTGGGTGAGTGGATCACTCCCCTTTGTGATGAGCAGGGTCATGGCAGAGGGTGATCCAGTTCACTTTGGGTTTGACATATGGGGGGTCACTGAGACCTCCGCGGCATGGCAACACAGACTTATCTTGTTATGGCTCAAGGTCAAGATTGATAGTGGAGGGTAGATATTGGCATCACTGGGATGCCCAGGCAAGATGAGCTTGGCTCTCACAGATCTTTCACCACTAGGCCTCATGAGAGGAGGATACAGTCCGCACACAATGGGCAGTATGTCATAATAAGAGTAGCGCAGCTTCAGCATGGTGGAACCACTCTGAAATTAGCAAGGGACCTGATCATCACTGCTCTTCACATCTCAATAACCTTTAGGGATGAGCTTGCTACTATAGGGGGAGATCATGCAGATCTTTCGTTGGGCTTTAGCGAGTCACCGATGGCATGGGGGATTTCATTAGCATGGCAGGTGGGCCAACAGGGTGATATCAGGAGAAGCTCACATGAGCGAGACGCTATCTCTAAAGGGATTGGGCGGTATCTTCGAGAGTATAATCCTAGAGTACATGGGATGGCTTACATGGTAGGACAGCTTCACGAGAAGTCGGGCATAGTGCCACATTATCATGATCCCCTACTCATTGATGGTATACAAGGGACTTCTGGTACTTATACCGGGCAAGATAATGAGTGGAGCGAGGGGAGCTTTAGGCGGGACAATATGGCTTGGGATCCTAGTATTGAGGGATTCTTTCATGTTGGGACAGTGCAAAGGTCAAGGATGAAACAGTGGCGCATCTAGAAGCCTGGCACATTTTTTGCAGTGACAATGGGGAGCAACAACTAGACAAAGCGTTGTTCAACAGTTGCTTGAGGACAAGCAACGTTTTGGCGGGGAGGATTGTGATATTCCCACTTAGCAATATTGCTAAGGTAAATATCAACCTTGCCCAATTTTGTCTTATTTCATGTTTGCACTTAGGAGATGTGGGTTCAGAGGTCCCATATGAATTTTGGGATTAAGTGGGGGCCCAAACATTAGAAAGGAAGGGAAATATTGCGGCTTTAGTGGAGCGTGGGGGCCACCCCATGGACAGTTACGACCCACATGTGGAAGACACTCTCATTGAAGCGAAGTTGGTGGGGAAAGTTGAACTAGGCCCACATGGGCATCTTGAAGGCTCTTTGATAAATAGAGCAAGAGGCACTCATTTTGGTCATTCATTCATCTATTCAGAAATTGTGTCTTTGACATAGCACGCTAAAGCAGAAACCAAGTCTGCCGTGTTGTTTAGCCCACGAGTGTCTCCAAGCGGAGATCTCAACCCTTGCTTCGGTGGACTTCGAGTGCCAACCCAACGAGGGAGTCCTACCTATACTGGTTCATACCAACAACAGGGAGTGCGAGTTTGTGGAGAGAATTGGCAGCAACAATATAGGGACTGCGCAACTCTTCGAGAAGGCACACTTGGAGGTTGCGGAGTGAAGGAAGTTAGGGGCTGAAGATTAAGGTGGAGTCTGGGGAAGTGTTGTGGGGGCTTTTCCAGCATTTTGGTGGAGCATTAAACGCAACATTTGCTACAAGTTACATCTTTTGCTTGTGGAGGAGGACCAAGCATTTGGGGGTCAATTATTGTTAAGTTTAGGTATGTTCTATGCTAGAGCAATTTATTTAAATTTTCACAGTACATCAGCATTACGATAAACTGCAGATAGAACATAAATACAAAACGCAGAAGACAAGCCAAGACAAGAGGACACAAGATATGGCGCGAGCCAGGGACAAACCCCACAATGTGTGGGGAAACCCTTTGATCAAATCTTCTTTTATCTTCAAAGTTCAGCAGAGAAAGCGAGAGAGAGAGAGTACATTTACAACAGAAGTCAAGACTTTGACTTATCTAGATCTAGCATAGATCATTTCGTATAATGATGAGATCAGTTGAAGACATTCTGCTTCAACTGATTCTCAAGGTGACTCCTTCACCTATCATCGTGCTGCATCTCGTCCATTTGCTGCACCTTACTGTGTAGCACCATCATGCTGCCCATGATCATCATGCTGCTCATGCTCCCATCATTATGCTACCCATACATCCCATCATATGCTGCTCATACATCATGCTGTCCATGATCTGCATCATGCTGCCCATGATCTAAATCACACTGCTCATACATCATCCTGTCCATCATCTGCATTATGCTGCCCATACATCATGATCTCATTTATCATGATGTTGCCCGTTGCATCATTCATCACAGTTGTACCATTGCTGAGATCATGCTTGTTGTATCTTTTGAAGTTGTTACAGCAGCATCCTTCCAATGATGAGATCTATTGAGATCTTCACTGTGCTCTTTGTTAGATATTTAGGGCTACATTATTATAATGACAATTTCATTATGATTACACAAACATGATATAGAAACTGTAGTGATAACTGAGAGATCACTGTTGTTTGAGAAGCTCATCATTAAATTGATGCCAAGACATTACTGCTAAGCTAGCAGGAGCACAGATCAACACACATATATAAACTGATATCATATGTTAATACGTAGTCCTTTTTCATCCATCCGAGATTTGCTTATTCATGTGGCTATTGCTGTTTAGTGAGATAGTAAGTACCTTACTGCGGCTAAGTGTCTCCATTTACAGCGTGTGACTGTCTTCATTGCCAGTGTGATCTTGTTGCGTCTTGCTGTGTTGTTTATTCATTGCCTGCATAATTTCCAGCGTGTATGTT
Source organism: Pinus taeda (assembly GCA_000404065.3). Lineage (NCBI taxonomy): Eukaryota > Viridiplantae > Streptophyta > Pinopsida > Pinales > Pinaceae > Pinus > Pinus taeda. Next base: position 3,735 of record APFE030015596.1, on the reverse strand, counting down.
GCCTTCATTGTGTGCGGAATTTGCCAGCATGGTCTCTTTGCCCTGCGTAAATGATGAGGGTATTACGTTGACTATGTAGAGAGCATAATATATCATGAACCATCAACAGCGTAATATGTTATGCGTATATGTCATGAACCATGAACAGCATATATGTCATGCGTATGTGTCATGAACCATGAACAGCGTATATGTCATGAACCATGAACAGCGAGTGTATATATATATATATATATGTCTCCATATATATCTTGAACAGCATGATATGTCCTGCGTATGAACCATGATCACTTCCATTATGAACTGCGTATTATTCCATATGCTTTGACTGCGGTTCCTTTTTATTGACAGCGCATAATTGTATCTAGGGCATCACTTAACTGTGAGTATAATCGCTGGATTAGGGCATCATACTTGTAGCTAGGGCATCATCAAAGAAGGACAATGTATTCCTTTTGTGACTCTTCTCCAAAAACCCAAGACGTGGAGAGGAGATCACATCAAGAATGTGTGTTGAAATGAATTCAAGTCCTCTATATTTATACTAAAACATATATGATGAATAGACACGTCGGTTGGGCTTCTAGAGCCTACATAAGTGCTGGTCGGCTTGATAATAATTCCATAATCAAAACAAATTCATATCTCCATAAATACTTATCGGAATCGGATGATCTTTAGATCAATCCTACACCTCTCGACGAGAGGGATCCAATAAAAATATCAGCTGCCATAAATAAGCCAACCCACATGGAGTTTGGCCCTAGTTGCCAATTTAACAATTATGGAGCGTCAAAACTAGTACAAACCCTTTCTGGGTTTTTCTGGTCTTATTAAGGAGAGGCCAAGATTAATTTAGCAAAATTTTCTGGGCAGATTTGAGGGGTCGAACCGGGGTCCCAACTCAGCTAGCAGCGAGGGGAGCTAGGGGAAAATTGGACAGAAATTCCAAGGTCAACATTTGGACAATTCCTTCGTGGGTTTTTGTGGGTTATTGGTGGAGAGCTCGCGGCTAATTTCTTGGAATTTTCTGAGCACCAGAGGAGACCCTAGTAGCAGTTCTTGGCAGCCATCAACATATTTTATGGGTAGTTTCAACGCAGAGCTAGGAGAGAGCAGCATAGCAGCGGATTTGATGAGGGATTTCTTATTATTCATTTAAGCTTAGCTAGTTTGCCTTGAGCAAGCCCAGATGCACTCTTTCCAGCGCCTCATTGTGCCCTCTTCTTATTATAATAAAATGGCTCAGGGAATAGGAGGGTTGTTGTTTCAATCAGTGATAGGTGGCTGGGAAGGAGCTCTGCGACGGGAGATTTTTGGATCTGGTTTCGATCCCTGCGACGGCAATGGCTCTCCGCCTTTCCCATGTCAGCCAAACTTTCGATGATTCCATAAGCAAGAAGACTGAAATCGCAGGACTCGCACTGGTCATCTTCGTGCCGCCGAGAGTAAGGGTTTCATGTTATTCGCTGCGATTAGGGTTTATAAGAAGCACAGAGGTGCGAATCCGGCCAGATCTGCTGCAAATCGTGTTTCTTCAAGTGGCGAATATCACTGATATACTCCCGAATGGATTAAAAGGGTAAACTTTGCTTCAGAAATGCTCGCGGATCAGGCACCTATACAATGCAGATCTTGTTTTTTACCTGTTCGAGCGGCCGCCATTGAGCCCCGATTGGACAACATATTCCTTGATCCGGGATATGTTGCACAGATCGAGCCCTGGACTCTTCGATTCAGACCTGCATACTGTAGATCGACCCCTATGTTGGCCAGATCTAGAAGCCCACTCACTATACAAGTTGTCCAGAGGTGAGCAAAAGGCACAGAGTAGAATCTCAGGGTTAGATCTGACGAATTCAAGATCTAGACCCCTGGGAAGAGGTTTCCAAGTATTTGTAAAAATCCCAGAAGGAAAATCGAAAATAATTTGGGTAAAAGAGACAGATTCTGTCAAGCAACTGCAGAAAATTATAAAGCAACAGCTGGGATACCCCATCAGATCTCAAAATCTGATACATGAGGGCAGAGTGCTACAAGACTCAAAATACCTCTGGGAATAAAAAATTGCACCCCTATCAACAATCATTCTCAATCTGAGAATAAGAGGGGGCGCATCCGTCAATCGCAGGAATCCCTACAAGGTTGAAGGAAGTGGTACTGGTTCAATAGGGAAAAAACCAGGCAACATTTCCTTCAAAAACATTCTACAAGGGAAAAATGTAGAAGGAGCATCACCGAATCAATCAGGTATGGACACCAGGCCATACATTGTGGAACAGCTGAATCATACTCCAGAATACAATATAGATGCACCAGAAATAAAGGAGTATTGCACTATATATGAAAAACAAACAATAATATGTAGATTTAACAGCTTTTGGCCCAAACCTGCTGATCTATTTCACTGGATCTTCACGAACTAGACCACACACTACGAAATACATCTCTGTTCCAAAGGTTTTTTCATAGTAAAATTTTTATCAAAAATAGATAGAGACATAGTAATACAGGAAGGACCATGGTTTTGGGGATCCACTCGGCTCTTCATCACACCATGGTTCCCAGGTTTTGATGCAAACACAATGGTTGTCTCCAAGATGCCAGTTTGGGTGAGGCTACACAACCTCCCAATACATCTCTGGGATCACCAAGTAATAGCTAGAATTGGAAATATCATTGGGAGTTACATCAAGATGGACACCCAGCGAGTGGAGGAAAGAATTTATACTTTTGCACGAATATGTGTGGAAGTAGACCTTAGCAAAGGACTGCCAGACCAAATCCAGCTGAAGCATAGACAGTGGAGCTAGACACAGGTTCTAGATTATGAAAACACTGCCTTCAAGTGCCGAATTTGCCGACAAACAGGACACCTACAAAGCACGTGTCTAGCAGTCAAAAAAGATAATCGTAGAAAAAAGAAAACGGAAAAACAAGCAAAAGGGTGGCAATTCCCTCCACCTCCCCCGGATGACGAGGAGGAAGAAGAGATGGATTTCACTTACCCCAACCAGACTAATCAAATGAATAAAGAACCAACAGTAGAAGACACAAATCCACAGGAAAATATAGACACAACACTGGTAAGGACCTCAGATACTATGGATATGGGCAGAAATAAAAGACAACACATATCAGACACATCAGATTCTAATAAAGACAATACACAACCTGTGGCTGAAACAACACTAGCACTTTTAACGCCAATAGAGTCACAGGGGAGTTGGAGAAAAGTTGAGAAGAAAAAAGGGCGAAAAGTCTGACTTTTCCCCACCTGTACAAAAATATTTTTTGCTTTACATGTTTTATTTCTTGAAATCCAAACACCCTGCGTGGTGATGAAGGATCTATGCATTCTCTTTTTGAGCAATTTTTTTCTATTTACAGCATATGTCGAAAGGCATCTTCCGTACACCCTACGTGGTGATGAAGGATCTATCCATCTTTTTTGAGCACCATTTTTGAAATCTGTTTTTACAACATATGCCGAAAGGCATCTACAACATGTAATTTTCAATCATAATGAAAGATTATGATTTTTCCAGTGGAAAAAAAATAAAATGGCTCAGCAACGCAGATTTTGGTGAAATTTCATGGTCTAAATCATGTGTTTGATTTTCGTGATTTTATGTCTATGTTTGCTTTGTTATTTACTGTAAAAATTCTCTAGGAATATTACACACCACTACCTCCTAGGCAAGGCTTCCAAGAGAGGGGAAGAGACACTAGAGC